>JAYRBW010069439.1:0-27162 GCA_036023295.1 Invenusta paracnida | reverse complement strand
CCAAAATTTACAATAGAAATAAGCTAGATTGTTCATCTAGGTAGAGAGAAAAAGAGGGCTATTTATATCTATGATTCTATGTATCAGACATCGTTGATATCTGTGATGAGAGGATAAAAATTGTGATAAAAATTGATGAAATATAGATTTATAGTTAATCTAATTGCTGATATAGTTATACTTAATGTTGCATTTAGAAAATTTCCCAAATGGAATGATAATTGGTGTAGATAATAATAATATGAAATTCTTCACTTCAGAATCATCGTCAAATTTTTTGCATGAATTATCTAGTGATTAGTGATTTTTTGAACAAATTAGAAAACTTTGAAATAATTGAATGAACAAATGATCAATTAGATGAACTTACAAACTTAGAAAAATAAAATGTTCCTATTGGAACACTAAAACAAACGGAAGGCCATATCAAGAAATTAAAATATTTTTGAAAGAAAAAATATTGTGTGAAAACATTGAAACTATTTCAGCTAGAATCTTAAATGATTATTGCGAGTTTTATTCTTCGTTGAGAACCAAAACTGATGAGCTGTACAGTCCGAGCAGTTTAATATGCTTTAGAGCATCGATTCACAGACACCTTACTTCGACAGATCATAATTCATCACATAATATTTTAGATGGAGATAAATATAGACGAGCAAATGAAGTTTTAAAATCTATGCTATAAGTAAATATCTAAAAAGTCAGCAAGTAAGAAAACCTGAGTATGAAGCTATCAATGTCAATAATATAGACAAATTGAAAAAGTATTTTGATAGGAGTTGCCTCTCAAGTAACTACGCCTCCCCTGGAGAAGTAATTTTTAACTGTCTTTACCATTTTGGCCTCTGTGGGCGTGAAAATCTAAAAGCATTAACTGCTCCATCAATTGCTGTCACCATAGATGATGCTGGATTAAGATATTCATATATTAATGTATTCAATGATATAAAAAAAGTAAAAGCATCTCTTAATAACATGAAAGAATTTGGGGAACACATTGAAGATTTTGTCGAGAAAAGCTGATCTCAGCAAATTCTACACGAACTATTTTGTGCGCGTGACAGTGGTGACGGTGATGAGGGAACAAATAATTTCACCTAAAGATATAATGCTCGTCACTGGCCACTAAAATAGTATAGATCAATTGAAAGATATGAGCGAAAAGACGCGATAACGATTTTCGTATGAAAAATAAAGCTTTACAGCATAAAGTAATTATACAAAGAGTGTTGTAATAAATTATTTATTACAGACAACTTACGTATGTTAAAATTGTATGAATATATATATTAGCTCTTAAAATTAATGTAATCAAAATATTAAATACTACTTTTTCCTTACCGATTTACATCAAATTTATTAAAATAAAAGGATTTTTTATATACGACCATTTACAACGCGATGTATATGAAATCAATAAGAGTGAACACTCTTTGTATAATCATTACTCTATGCTTTACAGGATAATAGTGCACGAAAACCAATTCAAATGTAAAAGTATCCTCTTTGAAAACAATTGATTTATTAAACAAAAAAGTGACTGTTCGATTAAATGACAATGAATGTCCATCGACCAGTGTATGATTGATTGACGATGATTCAGCCAACTCCTAGGCAAAAAAGCAAGATTGCATACATCATGGGGTTTATTAGAAATTGATCTTTAGTTATATTTTAATTGTATTTATTTCACTAATTGAAGTTTGTGTATACTCTATTTTGTAATAATACATAAAACATGTACATTTATGCCAGACTTTTCCGGGCATAAATGTACATCTAATATATCTATAGTATTTCAATGTCTCAAATTTTAAATCTACGACATCAAAATCAGATACAATGCTTAATATTTATATATTGTTAATAAAAGTGAATTCCGTTTACTTTAAGATAATAATTATATAGAGATTCAACGCGATAAAAATAAATTTATAATAGATATATTTTTATAAATTGATGGTTTCGTTACAGTTACATCGATATTTTTATATGGACAGTTAATAAGCAGATAAAGTTTGAGTCTATAATGAAGAAATGTACATATGTACATTCAATATGTATATGAATAAAAACTCTATTGATGAGATGCACGCTGAGAATCTACGAATCGTAGCGAAGCGTGGACAAGTAGATTCTCAGCGTATAACTCCGAACAACAGTCATGGTTTATCGAATATATTTAACGATCAATTTCTCTCGTAGTAGTTCTGTGGTGAATTTTAATTTTATCTTCTAATTTTAAATATTTATCACTGTAAATTATCAATTTTTTACTATTTTAATTGCAAGGGAAAATGACAAATGATTACCCCATATTTAGCTGAAGAAAAAAAAGCAAAGTATTTGTTTGCTGATGATCAAGAGTAATATATTGAGACAAGACCATCATTTCTGCACAAATGTGACTGTTACAACCGAAGATCTGTAGGACCTAAGGCCTCCAGAATAACACCTGTACACACAATACAGAGTAAAATGGGCGGTAAAGAAGTTCATTGCCGGTCACCAATTCTGGAAAACTAAAATTGATGATAGATAAAAAGATTTCAAAAATCTTGAGGAGGTGTCGTTCAATAAAGTGGACTTCTGATTACAATATTTCATTTTTGAAATAAGTAAAACAACTAGGCCTCCAACAAGAAGCCAAATCCCTCACTAACAGAAATATATTTTAAAAAACATTACAAATATCAAATGCGGCTATTGCAATCGTCTATTCAGATAGAAGTCATTTAAAAGAAAACTAGACGAATTTTAAAGTCTGTCCCACAGGCTCATGAAAAAAATAAAACATACAAAAAAATAATGCACGACAACGAAGCCATGGTGAATTAATTTTTAAGAATATTCAAGTTTAATTACATTATCCATAAAGTAATTAAGCAAACATTTTTACTCTTATTGATTTCATATGCATCTCGTTGTACATTTTTGTCAATAGAAAATCGAAAATCGTTGTAACGAAGTTTGCATAAATGGGTAAAATAATTAATATTATTAGCATTACTCTATTTAATCCACAACATAATCTGTAGTCCTCTTTCATTTTAAAACTATATAATTAATTTATGATCTACATAATTATAACATGTATCTCGTAAAAATACACTAGTCTCATCAATTATATTTGTCATATGCTTGATTATCGAATTAATAAAATTCAACATAGTAGCAAAGACAAATTTATTTATTGACTTTTTATATCGATAAATGCAAATTTAACTATAAAAAACATTCTCTCTGTCCTCCATTTTATTGCAATATGTTTGTGAAAAGTAAATATTTACGAATATATTTATGTCATAAACATTTTTTGACACGATTTTTCTATTAAATGTTCGTAAATAATTTTTTGTCTTTTTTTTGAGCGCTTTTCTCCGTGCAGTTCCGTAAAAATTGATTCGTCCCCATGCAGTTCTGTAAAAGTCAATAAAAATAATGCACGGGGAATATGCTAAAAAATATGACAATTGATCGTAAACCCCCTAGTTCCATTAATAGAATTAATATTTGCATTTTGGTGCATTAGTATTAGCCAGTAGAAAGTAGAAAGTATACAAATTACGAAGTTTTTCGACTCACTAATATATTAATAAAATAAAATTATAATTTAATTAAAAGCCTTTATAAAATCATAAATTAAAATGTATACAATAATAACACATAATAGTTGATATCATTACTTCATTACGACAGCTTCATCCACTAATATAATGAAATCGATATTTTCCTTCTATAAATATTACATGTTGCTAAAACTTCAACTATTATTTTAAGATACTACAACATATATGTACATGTATGAATATTGTATATAACATACATAAAATATATAAATTGAGAGTAAATATATCTAAAGATTTTAATACATATAATTCATTCTAAGTTTAATATACTTATATATAGATACATACAAATAGTATATTAATATATATTATTGATATTTTAAAATTAATAGATATTAATAAATAACCATTCATAGAAATGGAAGGCAAAATTCGTATTTAAAGAAATACAGTAAATTTTATTTAAAAGTATTTCTCTGATTTATTTTTACCACTTTAAAATATTTGAAATAAAAGAATTTTTCATTTGCATTACAACTGCAATTATTCTAAAAGTAATTTATAATACTAATAAAATAAAGATTTAGTCTATTAATAGACTTTTAGATATTTTTAAACATACAATTAAGGATTTCAAAATAAATGATATATATGTAGGTATATATAGGTGTATATGTGTATATCTTATCATTGCTACATAAATATATATTATTTACAAATATTTTAAAAAGTATCCAACAACGTTTTAAAAAGTCCAGCCAGTTTAAATTGAGAATGTGTACAGTGATATAATGAGAAAAATAAAAACTGGACTGAGGAAAAATGTATTTAAGCATGAATTTGTTCCAAAGATATATTTTATATTTAGGTGTTGGCATCGGGATGTGTGTTGTATCTTTCCTCATCTCCCTATCTTACAACGTCTTGATGGCCTGGGCATTTTACTATCTCTTTGCTTCTTTTACTTCGGAACTTCCTTGGGCTAAGTGTGGTAGTTGGAGTGATATGTGTAAGTATACTAATGCTAAACTTTACATCATTGTCTTCTCATTTCTGCATATTAAAATACCAGATGAATGCAAGATATACAGACAACATTTCAGTTATGAATATTTAAGTAAAATTTAGTTTATTTTTCCTTGTTAATTATTTTTATAGTATTAAATAACTTTTTTAGTAGTTGAATAATTTTAGTAATTGAGTTCGCGTGAGCAGCTATTGTACATTAATTATTACATTGAAATATTTAGAAATATTTAGATATGTTATAAATGAATTAGTTTTGAAAATGAAAAAGTCTTTTATTGTTCAAAACATAATAAGTTCTGCGTATAATTTATAATTTATAATGTAGAAATGTATATTATAATAGCTTAGGATAAAAAAACATTTTTCGTATTAACTAAATTTACACTAAATTTACATTTTATAGAGAATAATAAATTTGCTAATAAGGAACTTTTGTAGTACAGCATTTTGACTTATTTGATTTTAAAGTAATATGCTGAATAATGCACATTTTAATTTATATATAAAATGAATTGCTCTTAACAGAAAGCAATCCGTTTGATTTATTTCATTAAGATTCGATCATTCTTAAGTATTTGTCGAAAATAGAACGAAATAAATATTAACATGCATAATATGCTCAAAACATATAAATTAACTCAATTGAAACACTATTTCATAAATTACTATAAATTACAACGTATGATATATGTGTATCAAAATTTACAGCAACTTTCTTATTATTACTATTTTATTACATATTTTCTCTAAAATAAATTATGCTTAATAGTAAACGATATACGGGACAAAATATATAAAATGTTTGCAGAACACAGCATTTTAAATAAATGTTATTTTTTTTAAAATTCTTTAATAAACTGTTAAAAAGCTTCAACATACTTAAGCTGTTATGAAGTTTTTTCTCACAACAAACAGTATATATATATTATATTTACTGTAAATCTTACTGCTAAAATTCAATGATAAAATATTTATACCTAGATATTTTACTTGTATTATTTGTCAATTGTTTTTAATAATCAATGATAATCACATACATGTACATTGCACGTAGATAATAACGTTTTGCTATCAATGTATTTAAGTCTAATTAGTGATGTGTTCATTGTTTATACATAAATTTTGTATTTAGGGCCTATTTTCTGTATTTACATATATGACTCTATTTATTGAAGATTGCGTGGATAATATTAACACCAACGCATCTAACCACTGCACTGAAGAGTACAACCTCACGGCCTATGCAAATGGATCCTGCTATTCAGGTGTTACCAACAAATTTGTCGGTGTTTGGAACAAAACTATTGCCGATAAATTCGGCATTAGCGTGCAATCTCCAGCACAGGAATATTTAGAGTATGTCTTATATACAATGCTTCTTTTTGTTTTATTATATTCTCATTTTTGTTTATTTTTTAAATTGTTGTTTCCTAAACTTAATTCAAATTATATTAAATTTATGTATTACTACATTTCCACAACATTTACTCCAAGCTACAAAAAAGAACATAATGATACAAGATATTATATTACCTCGGAAGAACTAAAATATATTAGATATATTTTTAAAATATTGAGAAACCATCAGAAATGTATAATACTATATTTTTATAAATATTGTAGTCATGATAATAGATCGATGATTTTAATTTTTGGGGTCCCATAAAATTGTTTTCGTGTATCTATTTATGTTTTATAATATCCGTAAACTGCAAAATAATATAAGCTGTAAGATATAATCAATTTTACATGGTTATTAAATCTGATGATACTAGATGTAACTTCAAAACGTTATATACAGTTTTAAGATTTGCTTGTCATTTGCCGACGAGGGAATTTGGTCATAAATTCATAAAAATTCTATCCCACCACAAATTACAAGTTACTAAAAATGTCCTTTATGACAATAACTATTGTTCGTATTCCTTAATTACGGAATACTCAGAATATAAATATGTTTTAAAGATATGTGTTTAGAAATATAGAGGTCAAGCTAGGCTTAAAGACATTATCGTCAAGAGTGTTGAACGATCTGGACAGTTGATCTAAAAAATGGACTAATGTGTGATGCAAACCACTGACAAACTAAGATTAGATTTTGTAAGATCTTCAAAAAAATCAATGAAAATAATGGGAAGCTATTCATTTCGATAGTAAATATTTTCTAATTTTCATTTATGTTTTATTTGAATTTTTTGCCAATATTAATGTTAAAAATAAAAATATTTTGATGGGTCCATATTTATTCAATTATGTGATGTATATTCCTAACATCAACAAGCATAAGTAGAGAGCCTTGTTTAAAGTGTCATCATAATTATGTTATGCTACTTGTTTAAGATAATGTTTAACAAAATTCCATATATTTTTAATCATTATTGTTCAATAAAAATTATAAATTGTATATGAAAAATACGTCCTATAATTAGTTCTTGCATTATATTACAATGAGTAGCATTTAATGTATAGAACCTCCAACCACATCTGTCGATCAAGATGAAATATTTATTTTAAAACCAGAAATCACTGCTTAATTGTAACATATATATATATATATATATATTAATTGCATATATTTAATAGCTTTATTGCAACATGTGCTAATTTTTAATAATCACTTGCCGGTATTATTTGTTGTAAGTTATTTTATAGCAAGTAAGCATTTAGACTTTTTTTATAACTTTGGAACTATAATTAATATGTTAAGACCGATTGATAAAATGAAAACATAATATTTTTGGAGTCTCTAAATATTTTCTGGAAACACTTTCAGACAGCCAGATACAATGCAACACAATCAGACAATCATTCATACTTTGATACATTAGATAGTGACAAGTGTCCTATAGCTAAGTATAATGTATTTAGTGTTGTATAACTAAGACATACCATTCAAATACCTTTTAAGCATATTATATTTATATTATATATATATATATTATATATATTATTATAAAATTATATATTACATCAAACTGGGGTGCTACACCAATTTTCATCAACGACCTATTTAACTTTACAAATACCTTGCCATATATCTCATTTCATCTTCATTTTCAATATTATGTTAGACTTTTATAATGTTATAAATGCCTGTCTGTCAGCACAATGGTTGATGTTTGCTGTGTAATTTTAACCATTTCTCTCCATCTTTCTCTGTTGTCGCATGCGTGGTAGATTTCAATCGCTTTCACATTTATAGTATCTTCTTTGAGTTGTCAATAAGTTATTTCTAAGTTAGGCCTTCATCTACCCTCTTGTGTACCCTGGATAATTCTTTTCATATGGCTTATAATACTTTTTATTGTTTCTCATAGTAGACCAAAGTGCCTCAACTTTCTTTTCTGCATATTATTGAGTAATTGTAGCTTTGTTTGCAGTTTTTCCATTATACTCATATTTGTCTGATTAAGTATTATAGATCATCAGTAAAAAATCAATCATATAGGTAAAGCTCTATATAGATATTTAAAAAAGTATGTACAGGGTGTTACTTTGAAAAGTTGCTGTGCAGTAATTAATATAAATGTTCTAATAAAAAAGAAGATAATGCTGTGAGTAATCAATATTAAATGAGCAGAATATTATGTGACCAGTCAGTCAGTTAATAAGCGAAACATTGCTTTACTTAGTTTGTATAGTATAGTTTGTAAATAAAACTTGTAAATAAAATTTGAAATAAAACATTTTCCCTGCAAAGCAACTTTTTGGACACCCTGTATGTATATATATATATAACAGTAGTCCAATAAAATTAATTGATAATTTAGTTTAGATATAACCCGTATAAATAAAAATGACCATTTGTATATACAAGCAAATGCTCTGAGCAATAGTAAAGGGTAGGTAAATATGCACATGCTTGCAGGTAAAAGCAAAAGTGTAGAAAACAGTTTATGAATAACGTTTATGGAGCGCGTTTATGAATAACCTTTTGCGTTTTCTTAAAAAAATGTGCTTGCATGCATAGAGTAATAATTATTATTACTCTATGCTTGCTTATTTCCAAACGTTGCAGGCGTTGCGTTAAACACTGTTTGGATTTGTTTCCAGATCTAACTCCAAAACTATAAGTCCAATAATTATAAGAGTTAATAAATTGGATCCGATAGAGAACGAATACTTATTCAGAATATATATTTAAAAATAACACATACATTTATCATTATTACTTTTTGTAGGAACAAACTTTACAGCTGTTACGGTGTTATCATCTATTAATTGGACAGGACAATTTGTTATTTTTAGAATTTTTTATCTATATATATGTTTTTAAAAAGTATTAGTTTCTTACATGAATAATTAAGCAATGAATGTTTTGCTTTACTTTTTAATGTACAACACTATAAATTATGTTACTGTTTTAAAATAGTGTTTAACACATAAATACTTATGCTATGCATCATTTGCTTGATATTTGACTGTATATTGTATATACTATTTACATACTATATTGTTTTTAGTAAGATTTTAGCACTTACGTAAATAATAATGCTATAATTTAATTAGTTACATTTGGATACATAAATAAATATTTAAATTATTTAATTTATTTATATAAGAATATTTGCATATTAAAAATTAAAAATTTAACGAAGTTTTATTATTAATTAGACGAAAACATAGAAATGTAAAAAATTCAAATGAAAAGAAATTTCTACAAATTTTTATGGTCATATTAATTAAAATTGAAAACTAATCACATTAACAATCAAATATGTAAAAAAATTTTTTTACCATTTCAAGATTTTATAAACAAAATGAATGATTATTATTTACGTTGTATGCATGAAATTATTTTATCATTTTTTGTAGTAATATATTGCAAAACATAATTGATATAAAACAAAAACGACAACGACAACGTTGCAAAAATGAAAGCTAAGAAACGAACTCCTCAAAAAGTTAAAATAATATTGATGATATGAAAAACAGCTATTAAAAACATTGATATAGAAAGGGAGACAAGATTTAATTATTACAATGTTTACTGTTAAAAATGCAGATATACATATGTATATAGATGAACAAGTAACATAATATAAGAACAAAATATTTAAAAAAATTTTAAACAATGCATCATTTTTACAGAAGCAATGAAACCCATATAATACATGTTTTTGTTATTAGATAATAACTAATTACTATAAAATAGTACAAGTAGTATAATGTAGGTAAATCATTTATACCATTACCATGAAGTTTTTCTTAATAAATTGTTAACATATTTTTAAGAATTTTCCTGTTTAAATATACATATCTTACTTATTCATCTATATATGCATTTTAACAGTGAACATTATAATAATTAATTATTGGTGCCCTTTTAATGTCACTTTGTTTAATAGCTCTTTATTTCATTAATATCATTTTAACTTTTTGAGGAGATAATTTTTTAGCCTTTATTTTTGCGACGCTGTCGTTTTTGTTTTATTAGCACATAAATTAGAAAACGCGTAATACATGGCAATAATAAAGTTCAATATATACATATGTAGTGCAAAAGTAACATTTTACTAGAATTGGCAAATACCATCACGTAGATTAAAGACAATTTGAGAAAGTTTGTGATATAGCCTTGACACAATATAACTGGAAATTTACTACATATTTGAAGCCGAATTTTGTATTGCATAATTAGAAAGTCGCGTTATATTTCTCAAAATGACTGCTCAATGACTTCTTTGCATGAACCGTATTGAAATATATTTCAACATCGGTGGTTTAAATGGTGTATTCAAAAAAGAAATTATGCCATATTCTGAATGTCGTAATAATATTCCGTTGTTCACATAATCGGTAAGATATAAACAAAATTCAGAATTTTTGAAAATACGAGAGTCATAGACTGATCTGAGCCACCCAACGTCAATACTGGTAAATTTGTAATTTTCTTCGCATGATGTTTGAACCATAGAAATATGATTGAATTGTATCTTATCTCAATGGTTTGACCATTAGACGATGTAATTTTATTTTCAAAGTCATTCCAAAATTTGCATCAAGTTTATTAATTTTTATATGAGTACAGTCGATGGCTTCTAGACAGATTAGGAATCCGAGCTTTATTGTCTAACGTTCATATGCTTCTATAATTTCCTCAGTAGTAGTCGAAAAAGGAATTTAAACGCGACTTTTAGTTACTATGCTTCATAACTTTTGACACCGATAATTTAGTTACGTCCATTATCTGAGCCTTGGTCCACCAAATAACGTAACGTTATTTCAATTTAGTTTCGTTATTATTTAGTTTTTTAATTGTTAATTGTAAAGAAATATTAAATTAAGGACAATTACTTCATTTTTTTAATTAAAAAAGAATATTTATTAATAATTTATTTAGATGATGACCATTTGGAAATCAGTTGGAATGCAAAATGGACTATAATCACACCTAAAGTGTCACTATTAACCCTGATTATACCTATTATCTCAAAATATGAATAAATATAAGTTAATTTACGCCATTATATATGTATATACACATTATTTTGATAGTTTATAGTGGTCAAATAATTAAACAGCAGTACCAATATCAAATTGATATATATCAGATAAAATAGTACTATGCACAATATGCATAATTACAATTATATTTTTACAAATCTGTATTTGTAAAAAAATATGGATGAATTTATTAAAACTTTATATTTTTATTTCAGTTATGTTGGATTTCAAGTAAAGTTGGCAAATGGATTTGAAGATTTTGGTGTTCTCCGATGGGATATGAGTTTGTGTCTCCTATTAACGTGGATTGTTACATTTGCATCTATACACAAAGGAATAAAATCATCTGGAAAGGTAAATATCTATTTTGCAATAATTTATCATATTGAATCATTCACCATAAGTCAATTTTTAATTTAAATCTTAAGTGAAGCTTTGAAACAATATTCAAGAAGGTTTTGTAAAAGTGGAAACGTTAACGATTCCGGTGTCGCTCTTTATGAAACGTTCATTCCAAAAATCTGAATCATTCGGCGTAACCATAGAAATTAAGTAGGTCACGTATCTGATCTCAACCATAGATATTGTACTACACATCAACTTCTGTTTGATTGTTTGATGTATAAAACAATATCTATGTTCCCGACACGCCTTTTCCCATATCCAAATCGAAGCGCGGAAATAAATTTGAATTTTTATAGAAAAGAGACCCTTGATTGAACGCAACATAAAAGAATGAGTTATATATAACCCCCTATATTTCTGTGAGCCGACGCACACCTTTCGGCTGTGTCAGATTAAAAGACAGTAACTCGATTTTACGAAATGTTGGGAAAACTGATTTTTGTGTTTTGTTTCATTAGTGTTACTAAACACATATTTATTGTATTAAATTTATTTATATATAGTAAATTAAACATGTTTTATTTCCTTATCATATTAAATTTAACTAATTTTAATTAATTTGGCTACAAATCGAGATACTAGTCTTCTTTTTATGTGACAAAACATACTTTAACAACGATGCAATTGTCAGATAACGAAGGAAGTATCTAATATTGTTTTGTAAATATTTGTTTCTACTGTCTAATATTTTATTAATTACATAATACTGTTTTTATAATAGTATACGATGTATGGTTTACTAATTTTTTAATTTACTAATAATTTTTATAAAAATTCAGAAATAAAGGATTATATTATGTTTTTATTACAAATCTATGAAGTAGAACGTTTGATTTATAATTTGATTTAGTAATTATATTTTATTATACACATCTGTTTTAATGCTATTAGTTCAATTTATACTTCAATATTATATATATAAGTAATAGTACATTTATATTTGAAATATTAGCAGAATATGTTTTTTCTAATCGTAACTTTAAAAGTTATGAAACTTAACTTAGTAACTTATATGTATTATTATAAAACAAATTTATAATTTAGGTATTACCATATTATTCAAATATTTATTAATATGTATATAGAAATCTCAAGAACTATTCAAAATGTTCTGTATGTATATTATTTATTTTATATAAATTTAGTTACCTGAAATATCTGAAGCTATATACACAATTTCTATAATTATACAATTATATAATATACATTAATTTTTTAAATACAAGTGTATGACTTTTGTTACTAGTTTTATTTATAAATATATAGATAAATATATAATAAACAAATTCTAACAAAAGTATTCGAATATATATCTAAAAATGCAAGTCTTTATTAACTTTCTTAAAGAAGACAAATATTATTATATACTAATCGTGAATTGAATAATACTCTTTAGGTTCTAAATATAAGCTGCTATGTTAATTGCTTAAGAAATTAAACTTATTAAAGTTGTCTGGCTACAATAATAAATCACTACTTTAGAATACTGTACTTTTCTTTCAAGTATAACTTGCATTACTGTGTACCCAACATTCACTACAACACTATAGCGTCATGTCGTCAAGAGGGAAAGTGGTACTTCAACTCTTCTACAAAGAATACAAAAGACTCTTTAAGCAGCTTGGTCAATGTGTCGCATTACAAGATTAACAATGTTAAAGGTTGAAAGTCTTCTTTGGCAAAGTGACACACCAAGAGGAACCGGGATTTTAGTGAATACGAAGACAACATCAAAAGAGACCATTATCTCGTCGTCAACATAGCTTAGATTGCGAATGTATTCACAAAAATGTGTAGAATTTATGGTATAGAGTTATCGGAATTTCCAACCACTAAGTTTAGGATGTCTGCCACCAGCCTAAACGGAGAATAGTTAGGAGAAACACAAAAGGACACTATATGGCGCAGAGGGATGTTATCACTCTCATTTAACTCTCAGGAGCTAACTCTAATTTCTATGTTCATTTTCAATCCCCACCAAAGATTAGAAACCTCATCCCCACCCCCAAGCATCGCATCACTACTTCCAATGTCAAAGAGGTGTTTTACCGCATTCCTTATACCTCTTGTTCTTTGGTCTATATACATACATAGGTCAACCTGCCAATTCTCTGGATTTCCGCTTGAAACAACACAAGGACGCACTACGCTTGTTTCTACCAAATAAGTTGATTAACGGAATTAACCATGGAATTAAACTATCTATTATTCCGACGCTATTGTCCTCAGGCAAAAAGCCAAGTACCTACCACATAAGAATTGTTTTAGAGAAATGGTTCATCTCTTTGCATGTGACTAACTGTATGAATCATAGATATCGTATTACACATCAAACTTCTAGATTGGTAATCTAAATTAAATGATGCAGTCATGCATGTATTGCAAATTGTGTACTATTTGTCCAATTAAAAGTTAATATTACTACGTCATATTGAATTCGAAGTCTATTAGCCAAAACCAATGTAAATCATTTTGTTTGTATGGCAAAGAATGCATAATAATATTATATAACAAATGTTTAGATTGGGGGGGGAGGGGGGGGGGTGTTGGTGACATCAGTTTCGTTAGTAATTTAAAATTAATTATTACTGTCAGCTTTAATGTTTGGACACATTGTCACCTTCAAGGGTTTTTCACCTCCGACAGAAGCATTTGATACTTTATTGAATAAATTTAACGTGTTTCCATTTTCTACATACTGAACTCTCATCTGCTTGGAAGTCATTTTTAAGGGGGGTTTAAACATTTTTTTGTAAAGCTCAAATTAAAAAATGCGTAAAATTATGAATATTATATGCTCTCTCAGATCCTTTGAAACTGCCTCAATTATTTTTAAAGAGTCTTCTTTTTTCGAGGGCTACGCCCTGGAACCCTCCCCCAAGAACTCGGCCCCTGGACCCCATTGGCACAGTCAGCATAGCCACCCCCTCTAAAAAATCCTAGATCTGCCACTGCTATGGTATGAATAGACAAAGCGATGACAATCTATCCGCCATATGTACAAAGCTTGCTGTGATTGGCTAACGGCTTTGTGCGCATGTGTTAAGCTTGTACCTACTCTTGTTTCGTTTGTCTCTTTCCATAACTTGCTCATTATTTAATGTTCCTCTCTTGACAAAGTTGGACGTCGGCTCGCAGAAATATATTGGGTCATATTACTTAGTTTTGTTAATTACGTTGCGTTCAATGATTTCAGTGTAAAGCCTTGGTGTATTTTCTAAAACTGAATTTATATATTAATAAAATTGTTAGTTTTAATTTTAAAGAAAGCAATATGTACATGAATAATATTTACTTTCATGATGTATGTAATGTATGTAATGTGTTTATCGATTCATTCAAAAAATTTAGTCTACATCGATTCACTTTAAAATATTTCTTCCATTTTTTTGCTTCACTTTAAATTAAAGAGCGACAAAAATCGTTCATTCCAAAAGTTTCATATTCCTTGTTAAAAGAGTGCTCCTGCCTAATGATTCCACTTTTGGAAAACGCTATAAATGAACCCGAAACGTATTTTTTACTGCAGCAGTATATAGTTTGGATAAGGTAGTAAATCAATGCTAGGCTAATATACCTATAGTCATTGTACAACAAATATTTGTATGACTCAAAAGTAATGGAAACAAAATTAGACAGTATTTTGGCGTGTGTCCTTTAGATACATAAAATGCATCAATAGAAAATGTTGCATATAAAATTAAACCACTCATTCATGTCCAAAAAATTTAGTTGCATCTTTAAAAATATATATAACTACAAAAGTATATTGACAACAGTTTTAATAAATTATTCGTAACAAAACACTTATCAACAGTCACTCCATTTCAAAATAAAATGTATCTTTATTGTATATAAAGATTCGAATATATATTGTAGAATTAATTATTATACATAAAATAAATCAGTATCCATTATTGAAATATATCTATTACCAAAGTCGAATACAAATAGTTTTACTAAAAGTATGCTTAGTCAAAACTGTTTTAAAATATTATTTAAAGTAAAAGAATACTATAAAAATTATCAATATACTATATACATTTTAATATAGGTTTAAAAATTTTAATAAAATTATGCTTAAACAAATTGTTTTAAAATAACATACAGATAAAAATACATACGGATTTTATATTATTTTTAAAGATAATCGTTATCAAATATATGTATAGTGTTGATAAATACAAGTATCTGTTTTTAATAAATAGGTATTTTTAGATTTATTAGAGAAAACTTAAATATTTGAAAGTAATATTATTAATATCTTATAAACAATATCATTTTGAAAATAACTTCATTTTTAACTAACTTTTAGTTAACTTTTTCAAATAACTTATAACATTTTGGAAATAAACTTTGCTTTTGTTAATTTAAAATTTATTTATAGAGAAATGTAAATGCTGTGTTGCATGTTTATACCATAGAGTAAGGATTACATATAGCTTCATATCCAGGGTGGTTTGGTTACTATAAAGGACTTTGTGTATACTTTTATATTTTGCCTTTTTGTTTATTTTGCAAGTATCTATATTGTTGAGTAATGTATGAAATAATGATAGTCGATAAAATATTATATATATATATCGATTAAAATATAAAAATCACAATATTCCATTAAAAATTATTCAAATGTAGATTTGAATAACTAAAGATTAAATGGAGGCACAACTTTAAATGGGCGCCGCCATTTTATTTCGATATCAAATGTTCGACATTTGTAATGACGAAGGGACAATATTGCACTGCATTTGGTTGTAATAAGCGTACTAGTGGCCAGAGGGTCACTAGTGTGGAAAATCGAATGACACAATTCGATTCCACTCATTTTCAACCGATATAGAGAATTAAATACGATTTATACTTAGTATATTAATTTTAAATGTTATTAATATTGTAGTACTTAAAAGCTACAATGTGATTCAATTATTGCTAAACTTAAATATGATAAATTGTCTAGTACCATTTCCGCAGAGAACCAATAATTGAGAGAACGGGTGCTACTCTTAAAACAAATATATTTCACAGACCATTAACCCCTCCTATTACATTAACCTTATATAGGTAGTTCCTCTATAAGTATGTATAAACATAGACTATATTATGTCATTATATGTCATAGTATATATTTAAAACATTGCATAACCTGAAGCTATTTCTTCTCATACTCTTTTAATATCCAATATACCATCAGGAATTTACAGTAAATTTTATACCAGTTTTGCCTGAAGAAATGAAATCTACCAAGCAACGATTTCTGAAAAAAAATTGTATCTTAACTTTTCTGATATACCTTATATCGTGTGGAGCAACTGTCGAGCTAACGCTAAATATAGCAGATAGAGGCATTGTGGCGTATTGGGCGAATAGTATTGGGCGGAATAGAAAATATTCCGGCGGGTATTCACTGCTCCAGCTGCAGAACAGAACTCCTAGCCCTTCGGAAAGGCCTACTGATTAATGGTCAAGAACGCAAAGAAGAAGCAGACAGGTCAGATGATAAGGCTCCTCACCAACAGCCAGGCATCACTAGAAAAGATCTAAAACGCAAGATGACAAAAATAGAAGTGCCACAAACGTGGAGATCTTAAACATCTGCGATGAAATTCACAGATGAAAGAAACGTCGAAGTCCAATAGATCCCCTCCCATTGTCTAATTAAGGACAATGAAGAAGCGGACACCCAAGCTAAGAAAGGAATGGAACTAGATCAGAGCAGGGTAGCGCTGGACGTCGAGTCAGTAGTGGCGGCAACCAGAAAGAACAAAAACATTGCAGAAGTTGAGGAGTCGAAATCTTAAAAAACTTCCATCAAATTCTCTAATTCCTTCATAGAATCGATCGCAGCCTAGAACTAGAAGAAGAAGAAGAAGAAGAAGAAAAAGCTAACAGCGTTGTAATAATTTTATAATTTATATATTTTTTATATTTATTAATACAATTATAAATTATATTTGTTTCAATTCGTTTATTCTTATAATTATTATATTCTGTACTTACACCATATAGTATATTATACCATACAAATTTGTCCCAACTATCTTCACTATATTTGTGATATGAGAGTGATGAAAGGCAGTGGGAAGTTTATTTACCGTAACCATTGTCAAACAACTCCCTAGTCTATTAGTTTTGGCGTGATCAAAGTAAGTCACAGGTTGAAACATATTGACCGCGACCGATTCTGTAGTTTTTTAACCCGACTCAAAGTATAAATTTTTGACTTGGAGCACCCATTAGTTTTTCGAAACAATTCGTTTTAAAAGTTTTAGTTAAGTAAATATTAAGTAAAATTATAATTTTTATAAAGTAGGGAAGGAGTGCTATTTAATGATATTATATTTAATAAAATATATAACAATAAGTTAACTATAGCGTGTTTACTTTATAACATTGTTTTTTTGCTATTATCGACCATGATCTTTTAATAAATTGACCATGGTTGTTCTTTTTATGGCCAATCTAATTCTTTCTATATTGGTCAAAAGTTGATATGTGATATTTACATGCAATATATTTACATAAACTATTTAGGCGCATTATTCATTTGTGGAATATAATTAAAAATAATTCAACTAAAAAATAACAATAAATTAACAAGAATGGATTATGATCATGTTGATTGATTTGTTTTATTTTATTCGGTGCGTATGAAGAAAAATAAAATTCTGTTTAGTTTTTTTAATATTTTAAATAAACTGCCTGCTTCTTTTATTTAATAACAATATTTTTGCTAATCTCATTATCTATATATATCCCTCTTTAAACTTAGAAATCGGCCTTTTTATATTTTCCAACAATAACATAAGTTAATTATTTTTCTACTACTCATTGTGGTGTGGTATCAAGAAAGTATTATCATACTTAATTCCAAAGTAATTGCTCCATATAAAAAATAATATCAGAAATGGAATCTGCAACCAATTTATAGCCATATAGAGTATTTTATACAAAAAGTATACATTAAAAAGAGAAGAGTTGTAGCTCTATATTATGTACCTTGCTTACTCCATGGTTTCTACTATTTTACTAGGTGGTCTACTTCACGGCAATATTCCCCTATGTTGTTCTCACAATATTTTTCATCAATGGCTTCTTCCAACCCGGCTATGCAAACGGCATACTGTTCTTCCTTACCCCAGATGTAAGCGTTCTTGCTAAAGCGGAAGTCTGGAAGGATGCCGCTATTCAGATATTTTACTCAATGTCTGTATCGGTCGGTGGATTAACTGCTCTATCTAGCTATAATAAGTAAGGAAATACCTAATACATATATTTCTTTATTTTTATTTTTATTTTCATTGAGATTCAATACCCTCAAACTGTTTCGAGAAAGATCTATCGCTCTTATTCTATAGTTTCCAATTTTTTTCTCCAATATAATTTTACAACCACAGTGCAACTATTAAGCTAATGTATTTTAAAAACTCATAGATGTGTAATTGAAGTATTTATAAGTTTGAAAGGTGAATTAATATTTGAGTGAGGAATTAATTTCTTGAACTATAATTTTAGTGGAATAGTTACAAAATATATTTCTCTGCTTCTTCAATAAATTGCTAATAAGTAAGAACATAATATATACCAATATATAAATAAATTATATATGTATATACATATATAACTTAAAGCGCCGATGAATTTATGAAATATATATTTATCCAGAATATCTGTTTAAATATAGAAATATTGACTTACGTAACATGCATAAGCATAAAATTATCCAGGTACATTTATTGATATAGAACTTCGTACAAAAATCATATTTCTTTTACTTACTTAAATTTGTGTCACGTAAGCTATATTCGTTCAGTTTTAATAATTTTGTTTGTCACTTTGTTATAAATAAATTCATGTATATATGTAATACATAATTTATCAATCGATACAAAATTCTATCGAAGCCACATAAAATCATAAACAATATTTTTATTAAGGACCATGCATATTATAATATGATTAAGAAATAATATTCAATCATAAACATAAATTTTCCAAAAACAAGTATTAGTGATGCACAGAACTAATTTCATAAAAAGGATAAAAAGTTACAGTAGCACTTAATATGGTTAAAACGTCCTAACCCTAACCTTAACGAACACTTTTCATAGTTTTTAATATCAAACAGTAAATTCAATTAATACTTCACTACTAAATTTGATCAATGAAAATTTTCTAAAATTAATATAAAATAATAGCAATTGAATGCTAAATTTTAAAAATATTTCATTTAGAAACAATTATCCTGTCTTTGTATTTTTCAGTTTTCGAACGGATGTTGTAAGAGATACGTTAATCATCACTGTTGCAGATAGCCTTACTTCATTTTATGCTGGACTCGTGATATTTAGTTACCTGGGAAGTCTAGCAACTCATTTAGGAATTCCAGTAGAAGATGTTGCGAAAAGTGGTAAGATATTTTTTATTCCTCTAAAATCTTATAACATAACATTAGCTCAAAAATGTTAGAAAACTACGAAGATAAAGATTTATTAAAACATTACATTTATTCTGTAAATTCAATAAAATTTTAAAACATTAAGTTGTAATATTTTATATTAAAAATCCTCGACTGTACAATAAATTAATTGGTTTATCTACTTAATTTACAGATAATAAAATGTACATTTCCAAATGGTTTCATATGAAAGCCAACAATATATATAGGTACTCAATCAATATAATTTAAATCGATACAAATTTACAATTAATAAATTGTATTTTATTAAATCTGTTTTATACGATATATGCTAATAACGGGTACAAATGTATGCAGCACTAATTTGAGTAAATGTTTTATGTTCAATTTTCATTTCATGAACATAAAAAATCTTCCTAAAGATAGATAGGATAAATTGGATTCCCACAACAAGTTTTGAATAATTGTTATACAACTTGGGATGGGGTGTCTGGGGTAGGCCACGGGGACGGGGTGGCCTAGAGGTAGAGTGTTAGACTGCTGATCAGTATGACAGTATGTGTGAGTGGGTTCGAACCCAATTTATTTGGATCAAATTAATTACTCCGTCCCTGGCTAGCAGTTGCGCCAGTCGAAAGATTAGCGACCCAAAAGTGTTTTTTTAGCTTGAAAATTGTTGTAACTTTGTGTAATTGTCACTTAGAAAAATAATGCCTATAAAAAAACCCGTGTAACTTGATTTTTCTGCTTTGTAGAGTTTTACTGGTTGTTTATTGTAACAAGTAATTTTATGCAATAAGTCAAAACTATTGAAATTGCCACTCTTCATTGTTGAATATCTCATTTCTCCAATTTAAATTGACTCCATCATTTGATGTTGCAATTTTTGAGTTTGTTGTTCTTTAAATACTTTTATTTGTGGGTATAATTTTAGTCACCATAATCTTTAATTCTGTTGCAGTATCTTTTCCCAAAAATAATTCACTAATAATATAAACATTTAACAATAAAAAAAATTCTTTATGTATTTTGAAATTTTTGTAATTCTTAAAATTATACAAAAAATATATAAACGAATATATATAAAATATAAACGAACAGTCTGCATCCGCTTCGCAGATTCTTACATAAATATATTTGATAAATTATAGTTAAATTTTAGTAATTTTACAGATTCATTTTCTCCTGCCCATTCTAAGGTGTTGGCCTGGCCTTTACCGTGTATCCATACGCGGTGACCCTGCTCCCGGTACCACCTCTCTGGTCTATTCTCTTCTTCGTCATGCTAATTACTCTTGGATTAGACAGTCAGTTTGCCACACTGGAAACTGTCCTCACCAGCACAGTCGATCAGTTCCCTCGAGTTCGACCCTACAAAATCTACGTAGCGCTGGTCATATGTGTTCTCTGTTTCTTCCTCGGTCTCCCAATGTGCGCCCAGGGTGGTCCCTACCTGTTCACCGTGAACGATGATTACTCCGCCGGTTGGAATATCATGTTGATCAGTATCCTCGAGTGTGTCGCAATCGCTTACGTCTACGGAGGTTTGCGTTTCTGCAAGGATATTGAGGTGATGACCTCTTCCAAGGTGTGTTATTGTTTCCCTTGGCGTATTTTCAAATGGTTTTGGATCGTGTGTTGGTACGCTATCACTCCACTTCTTGTACTGGTAAGTGATGGATATAATATTTATTTAGTGATGATTTTTTTCCAGGAAAATATTACTAGTAAACCTTGCTTCATAAAACTAAATGAAAATCAGAAAAATATAATATTATTTGAATATTTAAGGTAATATAGACATTATTTTGTCTATATGCGTTTTGTCAAACCAATAACTTTTTCAGAAGACGTTCAAAAAATGGTGGCTAAGTTGGCAGAGTGGTTATTTACCGGAAGATTGTTATAGGTTTGAACCTCTGTTCTGTCCGACTTTAATTAAGCCGTCCTTGGCTGGCAATGTATCAGTCAGGTGCTTATCAGTTTCAAAGGTCTAGCTCGGCTCTTCCAGGTGGTGCTGGGAGCCGTAATGACAAGGATCGACAAAGATCGACAAAAGCTAAACACACTAGTAGATTAACTCTCCTAGCGCATGATTTTACATTGTTTTTCTTGGTTATTATCCATGAACAGACAGACCAACACCAGCTTAGCTACTGAGTCACTTTATATTAATAAATATTGGAACCACCTAATTAACGGTTATGAATTTAAGTCATTTTTTAATATTATTCGGTTTTTCCATTAACTATACAAGCAAATTGTATCTATCGGTTAGCATCCCATATTGTATTTTATTATTGTATTTTACGAAAGCGTATCATGATCATGATGGTTTTATAATTTATTATATTTTCATATTCTCCTGGAGAACTTACAATACTTTTGTTTTAGATTTTTAGTTGACAAAGCTGTATTGTGAATAATTCTTGTGTATTTAACAATATATTATGTATATTGCACCAAAAATAAAATATTATAGCAAAAATATTTTTACCTTTCAATATATGATAATTGTGATATTTGTTGCATACTTGTTTTATTTATATCCCACATTTTAGGTATATTATAAACATAATTTGACATAATTGGTCGCATACTCAGATTATAACAAAATATACGTTCCGATTTCAGTTCATTATGATATTCAGTTGGGTCATCTACGAGCCCTCCGTATATGGTGATTATGTATTTCCTGTTTGGGCGAATGTACTCGGTTGGCTAATGTCGTTTTTAATTGTTGTCTCTACTTTTGTTCCAATGATCATACTTTGTATCAATGCTAAACGATCAGGAAAAGTAAGTATACTTTTTATATATGTGATTTAACTATATTTAACTTATTCACTATAAAAGTGACAAACAATTTTTAGATAACTTTTAAACTTATCAAAATTCTTCTTTGCTAAACATGTCAATTATTTTCTAAATCTATCTGACATCTTGTAAAAAGTCATTTTATTAAATATAATTTTAATTCAAGAAATTTTTAATTTATCTAGCTTTCACTATGGTGTCCATTTTAAATTTGCAGATATATATTTTTACTATTAAAAACCAACAACTTTTTATAAAGGAACTGAATATTTATTTTTATATGAACTAAATGTTGTGTATTTTTATACTAGCAATTTTATAATGCAGTTATTTTACACCAAATTTTCTTTATTTCACATACTTCTCTGTTTATTTCAAACTAATCTTTAGGAGATAAAAACCTTGTTTAAGCCCACTAAATTCTGGGGTCCCGATCTCATCAAACATCGAGAGCTCATCAACTACGTTCCAAATTTCATCGTTGATCCTTACATAGAAGAGCGACAAGTATAATATGCATTATATTTTATATACATTATTTTTATATATAAGTTATGTATATATAACACAAATATTTACTATTTAATCAATAATTTCAGCTTAATTGAATATTAATAGGGGTATTATTATTATTAATATTCTTTTATTCAGATTTCTAAATTTAATTATATATTTTTAATATAGGCGTTGTGTTTTATGGAAAAATATTTCAATTAAGAAATTAAATACACAATTAATTTCAATAAATTAGCATATAGTTTTCATTATATTCAATATTTGAAATAATAAATACAACTAAAATAATTTGTAAAATGTGTACAATAAAAAAATTTACTAATGTATAATATGTAATTTTACTCATATTCAAAGAAAATATCTATGGCAATATTTTTGATTATAAACTGAATATCACTGTAAATTCGATTATTTGTATATCGTAAGACAAAACAGGTTTGGGAAATATAAATTATTTATTAAATAGTTAAAAGATGGTGTAATAAATATAATCAATATATAATTTACATTATAAAGTAAGTGAAGTAAATAAAATACGACCCTCATTTTTTTATTATATACTTTACCCGAAATTAACCATGTATAATGTTTTCGTATAAACTTATTTCATTTAATACTGATGTAGAATATGCATTGTGATAGCCATAATTATTAACCTGTTAATTTTTTTGTCATATAATATACATCACGTGTAATTTATAAAATGTTATACCGTATTTTCTGCCGCGCATATATGCCACCATTTTGTCATGCTCCACATGTCAACATTTTTGGAGCATGAGATTTTTTAATCCTACGTTCATAAATATTTTCAAAAAATGTTGTGCTATTTTCCGACGTGTAACGATAATTTCACTAAGAAACCTCACTATTTATGCGGAATTTATACATTATTTGTTTTAATCGGTAGAAATATATTCGAAATAAAATATAATTTAAGATTTAAATCGAAATCAGCTTTCTTTATTTTTAATCAATTTCTGAGAGTAATAATCGGACCTCACGCCTTTGACTTAGTCGGAAAGAATACTGACCACGTTAAAATTGGCCTATAACATGTTCAACAACTGCATTTGAAACTAAAATATAGTGGTAAAATAATTTTATAAGTGAAATTAAAGAATGGGTTATATGTTTTTTCTTAGACATGTTTTAACTCAAAGAGTTTTAACATTACATTTTTAAACACCAAACTCCAGATAACTCTTCCGGATTTTTGTTTAAGAAATGCCTTAATTAAACGTCAATTAAACTCTGAATGGTGACCTAATAATTGATCAAATTAATTAATGAAATTATAATGTAATGCTAATATCTTTATTTTAAACTAGTTGTAAAGTCATTTTATATCGTTTAGAGATTCCATATATTATGCTAATTTAACGATAAAATGTTGTTATAGATACAAATGGTTGATTAAAAATTGAATAGTGTATTGACTTATTTATACATCTTCATATTATGATGTATATGAGGACAAATTTTTTAAATTATTAAAATGATGTGATTTACTGACTAATTCACAAAGTATGTCATATTAAATGTACGTATATTTCGATTGGCTTTTATAATATTATATAAAAATCTCCCCCATATCTTACTATTCAATAATGTTTCCATCTTTTCTAAGGTAAATTGTTTCATTTTTTGTAGGAAAAAGAAGCAATTGACAGAAAGTTGGCATTAGTTGGCCTTCGAGTTATAGGTGACAACGACGGTTTTATTGATGATTGAAGAAATATTTAATTGCTTAGTGATATTGTATATTTTTAAATACATATCTATTCTGTGTTCTATTAATTTCTAACATCTATTATAGATCTATTTATAATAGAATAATATATTTTATAGATATATAAATTTGAACTATTATTAGTATCAAACAGTTACAGAATCGTAAAATTATTTCAACGATATATACTAATTGTACCCATATAACACATATTTACGTAATTTACAACATTTAGTATATATAACCACGTGTTAACTACGAGGTAGCTACGCAGTACTAATACATATTATTATGTATTAAATTACAACATATTTGACAGCTTTATAAACATTTACTTGTTTCATTTATATGTAATTACAGCAGCTATGTAACATAAATATGATATTGTGCTGTATTTTAATGCTTGATTAATAAATTGTGCATTACATATACATTATTTCTAATATATCAGTACATCTACTTTTGGATTACTCTGGACTATTGGGCCATCAACTAAATCATGCATAATTTCTTCAATTTCACACATATCTGAGCTACTACGTTTATGTATAACTCGTAAACATTATTTTCGTAACATATAAATAGTAAATATCATGAAATATAACAAATCACAATTTTAAAAATGTTGCATACATGGTATTTCTCTAAAACTATATATTATTTCCACTAAGCTATTATAGTGTGTAGTCTACCCACAAAATAAAGTTTAATGATTTTATAGTAATAGATTAAACTATATAAAATTGAATTATATTTTATTAATGTATTATTACTGTTAAATAGATATACTTACGTGATCAAGATAATAATATCTGATATTGTAACATTAATCAAATCTAGAGTTAGCATTGCTATGACCCGTCTCTCACCCTACTAAATATAATTAATAATATAAATATTCTATATGTATTAAGACAAATTATGAATTAAGAGAATTAAGAGAATTAAGGAACACATTAAATACAATGTTTTTAAATCTTAAATGATAATAATCCGCATCTATTTCTATCATTATGTTAGGCCCTGTAACTAGACTGTTTAACTAGGAAGTTTATGCTCATATTGTTCCCACTCACTAAACAAATAAATCAAGCATTCCGACTCTTATTCCTTGAACTTTGAGCCGCCTTAAACCTAGACTTCTCTCAATATTCCATCACATTCCTCTAAAGATTAACGCATAATTTCTTCAGCTACTCATACAAAACATCCAAGAAATCCACATTAATAATTTTTTCTGAATTCAAAAGTCATTATTATATCTTTCGAATTCAACTTTTCTCTCACAGGTTATCCTACCTCAACAATAATTATAAAACATAACCAGCTTAACTACCATACCATCAGATCACACAATGTACATCGTAATGCCTATTATAACGCATTACGTAATATTCATTCATCATCACATGTACACACAGATATTTTTGAAACAATGGCACGAGGCAACATTAGTATTAGGATATAATAGCTATATCTAATAAGTTAATGATTGAAATTTATAAAGCGATGATCGCCTGCTTTTAAGTTATACGCAGTCTTGTCTCTTTTAGTTAGTTTTCGTTTGAAATAGTTGCACTTCAAATAGCTATGAGTCGTTATATTCTTATAAAGTTTCTTGTTACTGGATTCTCATTATTCTCTGCTACCAGTTTTTTGCCCTTATACCTAATATAGCCGTTTCATCCTGTCTAAGGTTGATGACCCAAAAGGCACCTTGTTTCAACGTCGATCAATTAGATAATTTCTTGGAATTTTTGTATGGCTTGGGATCCACTGTAACGGGATGTCATTTTTCTGTGAGCCTTAATCGTGCCAGATCTGATCAATTTTTGCATCTTGTTGGTCTGGGGAGTGATCTGTTCATCGTGACGAGACAGGAGCTTTACTGACACTATATGATACATAAGTATTGCCAGCAAAGCTTCAATCTTAATCCCTATCAATGTTTTTACTTCAATTTTATTTTCATTGAATTCAAATATAGGGTTAAAAAAAGATTTATGATTTCAGTCTCGCATATATGAACAGCTTTAATGTTTGGTTTTATGACGAGTATGACAATAATGACTTGTACCTACAAGTTCTCTTCTACTGTAATGATGATACGCACAGTAGTAGGGTAGGGTGATCTCTAACTCACCCCCCCCCCCTCCTCGCGTCCAATCAGAATCGAGACAGCGTTCAGCCAATGACACAGCTGTAAGAGTATAAAAGGGAATGCGCGA
>JAYRBW010069428.1:0-27168 GCA_036023295.1 Invenusta paracnida | reverse complement strand
CTCTACTCCCTCCCCCGATATGGATAGGGTTAAGAGTAGAGTTACAATTTGAACAAATCATTACATTTATCCAAATGTGTGTCGAAGATTTTCAGAAGGGTGTCTTTACTTGTATATTATATGTCTTAAAAGTACGTTATAATTGCGTTTTTTAAAGATCATTCTATAAAAATAACATAGTAAGATTATACATATATAAATATTATCGAGTAATATTATATTTGCATCAATGTCGGAATGTATTTAGAAATAAAACTGACAACATGGAATGCAATGCGTTATTGTCATGTAAAAGTATGGATATCTTGGAGACTTATACATACGTATACACACCTATACACAGAGAGAAATATTGCGAAGTTACAGTTGTATATTTTGTTAGGACAGTAAATTCAAGCATTTTATACGTGTATATATAGCAAACCAAGTTTGTATGTCATATGTACACAAGAGGATAACATACATTTATAATAGGTAACATTAATAACACTGCTCATCAATAATGTATATATTTTAGATATTAAATTTCTTTTGACTGTAGAATAATACACGCAAAAATGGAATTATCTTGCAAAGCTGTAGAAAGTAAATACCAAACCAAGAAAATGTGGAATATTCATTTAAAAACAATGAGATTTTAGTACATTTATGAAATGCTTTTTTATGCTGTAGGTTTTTGGGAGTTTAGTATAGGAAACAATGTGAAGTATGGAATAATATTTTATAATAAAAATAATAACAAAAATGTTGACAATTTATATATAAATAAATAAATATTTAGACATTAAAGCTTTTTATTACACTCTCTATAGCACGAGCGGACAAAGTTATTTATAATATATATAATATAAAATTAAAAATTGTGCACCAGGTAAAGCTAGTTTTTTTACTTTATTAAATATTTATTGATATCATTGTCTCAGTTTTATACATACAAATTAAGAGCAGCCATGCAGTTATATGTTTGCGGCCAATTTGAATATACTGCCTGCAATTTGAATGTACTGCCGCCTGCAATTTATATATACTGCCTGCAATTTGAATGTACTGTCCGCAATTTGAATATACTGCCTGAAATTTGAATTTACTATCCGCAATTTGAATATACTGCCTGCAATTTAAATATACTGCCTGCAATTTGAATATACTGTCCGCAATTTGAATATACTGCTGCCTGCAATTTGAATATACTGTCCGCAATTTGAATATACTGCTTGCAATTTAAATATACTGCCTGCAATTTGAATATACTGTCCGCTATTTGAATATACTACCGCCTGCCATTTGAATATACTGCGGCCTGCAGTTTGAATATACTACCGCCTGCAATTTGAATATACTGCCTACAATTTGAATATACTGCCGCCTGCAATTTGAATATACTGCTGCAATTTAAATATACTGCCGCCTGCAATTTGAATATACTGCCTGCAATTTAAATATACTGCCGCCTGCAATTTGAATATACTGCCTCCTGCAATTTAAATATATTGCCTGCAATTTGAATATACTGCCTGCAAATTGAATATACTGCCTGCAAATTGAATATTTTGATTCACTGTATTTATATTTATAAATTGATATATTTCATAGATATTCTTTTTGAATATATTGAATCATTTACCTAGATATTTAATTTGAATATATTGAATCATTTACCTAGATATTTATATTGATATGTTGATACATTTTACTACATATTCATTTTGAATATATTGATTCATTGTATTTATATATATGAATTGATTCATTTTTCTAGATAGTCAAAGAAGGCGATACCTCAGAATTTCTAGAGAAAGATTAATTATAAAGAAGTGCAAAGCAAGCCTCTTACCGAAAGAATTTGAAAACCTAAAAAGAAAGTGAAGGCTTATGAATGTGACGGTCTCATGAGTGTCCAGTTAAGTGCTATAAAATATAATGTGCGAAATTTTCCCCACTGAATTCAGAACTTCTTTAGAAGCCCAAATCAAAACCGTCATCGAATATCTGGGAGCCTCCTGTGAAATCATTCCAGGATCTTTTATATATTTTTATTTATCTTTTATGCACGACTAATAATTCACGAAGTACAATAAAAATAAGTTATCTTATGATCGAGATGATCCGGTGATTGCGGAACTATTATACCAAGCGTGTTCAACATTTAAAAAAATTAATATTAAAATGTGACTCATAAATTGTAAATGATAAAAAATTGTTTGATATATGGAAATAAATATAAAATGACATGTTACCTACGCTAATTTTTATTTCGTTTCAAAATAATTAAGAAATGTGTAGTTTTAAGAAAGCTGAAACTTTTGTATAAATTATTTTAATGTCAAAATGTATTTTTTATATTAGTGAATGCACGTTTTTTAGGTTAGAATGCATTTCACTTCGTATGTGATTGACAGTTTCTCTTTCAATCTGTCATATTTCATTTATTAATACTGAGCAAAATGTATGAATATTTTTTTCATCCTTTACTCCCTTTCAACTATTGCATTGAAAACCATTATTTCAAACTGTCCAAATATATTTGATAAAAACAATAATATAATGAGAGAAAAAGAAATACTAAATCCACTGCATACAATTCTCACTATATAGATACTTAACAGTTGAAGATTGAAGTGTAGGGGAACTTTTCCCTGGACAATCGATGGCACTTAAAATAATAAAGTCTGAGTATCTTATCTGGGGAGACATTTTGGTTTACGCTAGTGATTTTGAATGATCTATTCTGATATAAATTGATTTAACAATATTAAATTTAACTTGCTATACAGATTCAGTTTTATCCATTCGAATCAATAAAAATCATCTTAAAAGTAATATTAATTTACGTAACTATGTGCTGTTATGTTATAACTCTTATTAATTTAGTGAAACGGCAACAAACTAATGAATTTATATTCCTTACTTAATAAGTTTGGTCTGCAGTTGAATAGGTATATATTATTTATAAATATACAATACATTTAATATCATATCTAAACATAGAATATAATTGTTAAAACCATAAATATGTACATTTAAAATGATTATTTTATAAATAAATATAAAAATTTAAATTAATTATTATAAAGATTTTATATATATATGTTTAGACATATAAGTATATACAGTAATATTTTTGACAGTGGGTATATTTGCATGGTTATGTAACTACATATTATACAAATATTAAATACTACCTACCCTAATTTAATACTCGCCATCAGCTTAACCAATAATTAAAGAAATATAAAAGACTTAAATTTAAAAATATAAAGTTGTGATGTATTGGCAAATTTTCGTGCAACACTTAATTAAGCCAAAAATATACTGAGATACAATACAGTGTGCAGCACAATACAATTACACTGATTTATATTGTTCAGCTTTAGTCTTGTATTTGTATAATTCAATAAAAGCAGAGTTTACGAGGGAGTTAGACAAAAATCTCACTAATTACGGTATTAACGTATTACCTTGCTTTTCCTGCACATTATTTCCCATTAACAATGATCCTTTGATACCCGCTTAGCTACAAAGACAGTTAAGAAATGAATGTTCTAATTACCAAATCAATGGATATATGAATGTGCCTCACCGAAATCTACATTTATCGTTTTATACACATGTTAGCCTTCCATGGTATTTTATTAATTTGCTTTTACGTAACCAATTTATTGTTTCTCATAATAACTCATAATTTCTTTTAAAGGCGTTTTAGATTATTAGTTACTGAGGTTGACACAACTGCATATATAAATGCGCATAAACCATATACATATGTGTATAAAGCATATATGTTCGTACCATAGTGCATTGTTAATATTATACTTAGTCAAGGAAGTAAAGAGGTGATAAAACTACACTTTTCTCTGATTTCTTGAAGCCAAAATCTTTTTATGAATAACACCTGAATAATTGAAATATGTCGTGTTTCATAAAAAAAAAAATTATTACTACCAGTTTGCATTATATACCTAGGATAAAATTTATGTAAAAATGTTGTTTAGTAGAATACTAGAAATTTAGGATTAAATTTCTACGGATTATGAGAGACAGCAAAGTATGAAGAGTTGTTATCAGTGTTACAATACTGACGGGAACAAGGATTCCTCAACTGTGTTAGACAAGTTTTAAGCTTGCTACAATTATACTATTCATAATATACTATTAAAAGTCGGAATAGGGGGCTTAATATATGCATATTTATATAAAACAGTTTCCCTTATTCATATCAGGTGATATGGATAAATGGAGTGATGTAAAAGTTTTAAGTTTTAAAACTCTGCTCAACTATGAAGTATATATGTATACGAGGCCTTATAAGCCCCCTTTCCGGGGACATGGAAGCATAAATAAGCCCAGCACAAACAATATCATACTAATTTATCATGAATAACTATTAAAATTTCATAATACAGTAGGTACACTTTAGAAATACACAAAAAATATTACTTAATGAGACCTTGCGATTATATTAGAGATTATATAGAATCTGTTTTTCATTTCATAATTTGTAATTTTGATATTTTATATGTTTTGATACTTTTAAATAAATATAATACTAATATTAACATTTTTGTTATTAATAAGTAATGAAAATAATTATTTAATAAACACTTTTTTATTATTTTAAACAATATATATGTAACGAATTCCACATAAGAGACATTGATATATTAAGTGTTTTTAATGTCATACGTACGTTGTTAGTTCCTGCATGTAATGTTTATATTTTATATAATGCAATGTTTATCTAACAATAAGCTAAAATACGCATTATATAAATGGTGGGTGCACTAGATTGATTTCGAAACCTCCTGTGATGTGTTGAGAGGGCTGTTTCCGCTTGCTTTTAGGTGTCGTAAGTGAGGCCGGGGTATCTTTGAAGGAATTCAAATGTCTCGTCTTACCCGTATAAAAGCGTCCTGTTATCGGCCTTCAGTTTAAAATATATGTAGGTATATACTTTACATGTGTGCATAGTCTAGTTGGTATATACAATTAGGAATTAGAGTATGACGATTGCATTTCAACATTATTTCATATCAAAAGACATAACAATATGTAATTACATAATATTGTGAAAAATTCGTTGCACTTTTTGAAATATATGTATTTTGTACATGTTTTGCTTTCCATGGTTTTTATGCATGCATATATATAGTTGATTGAAATCTATTTTCTCTTGGTAAAAAAGAAAACAATTCTTTAGAAGATGTATCGCTAGTATACTAATAAATACGTTCTATTTACTTCCGTAGGCTGCATAGAATATAATATCAATAAGAGTAGTTTGGCGATCGGATAGTACTTGAATAATTAACAGTAAAAACTTAGTAAGAACTTACTAAGTATACTGTGTTTTAGTACGGTACTTACAAAGCTTAGTGTGCGTTTATTAAACTTTAAAAAACTTAGCACTCATACATGTACCTACGTAATAGTGTTTTGAAGGAATCACTTCATTACCGTATTCATGACGTATTCAGGAGTGCTAGAGCATCTTCAACGATACTTCAATTATTCAGTAATTTTGATAACCGCTATCGGTTCAATTCATAATTAAGTTGTAATTATTTTCACTTTTCTAGCTTTCGCATCACTCTTAGTTATTTAGTGAGTAATTTTGCTAATACTAGGGCGTAAATTGGAGAAATTACTGTAAGTCATTTTTTCTGTAGATTACCTCAAAGCCTATGGACCACATGTAACTAAACTTGAATTATACCCTATGAATAATATAGAAACATGTACATTCCATATAAATAGAAATACATTATGTAATATATTTTTTACTGAAAACAATAATTTATACATAGAAAACTACATAGGTTGAATGAATAATAAAATAATGAACATATTTTTTATAACGAAGAAATAAAATTTACGAATTATAATAAATGTAAAAGTCCAATGTGAATTTCAATTATGAAGGACTAAGATTTTGGGGATACTTAAACAAAGGTGCAAATTTGACGATCTCTTTGCACAAAATTAAAATAACAGAAAATGTAAAAACCGACTTCATAATTATAGAGAAAATAGATAAGAGGAAGTTTTTACTCGTCTGACATTTGAGCGTGCATATATAATAAATATATTTTTATTGTTTTGAATACTTTGAGTTTTGCATCAATTTTCTTCTGTACCTAATATGTATATTTCTATAATGTATTTGGATAATAATATTCGTAAAACTAGTAAGTATACCGTTTTAAAGGCAATAGGAAACAGTCAAATGGGAAATCTGACGTTAAGCCTCTCTTTACTTTAATGCCATGTTGTATCTGATTTTGATACTACCCAAACTGTCTTGCTTCATTAAAAGCTTTTTTTTTCCTATTCCTGTGTATAAATATTGTTTTAAATATTTCCCATTACTATTCTAATGATTTAAAATACAAATCTAGTGTATAACCTTTTTAACTTAATTCACATTTATGTGTGATATTTAAATATAGGAAAAGTTTAAATACTGTCATTATCATATTAAATAGTTGTGCAATTTAGTTTTCGTTTAGTTAAAACAAAAGCATAAGTCATTTGTACATTAATATACATTTATGTCAGCTAATATGACATTAAAAAAATTGTAATTAGTGTTTTAACTAAATTATATTTTAGAAATAATATATATTATATATCAATTTACAATCTACATATTATATAGTAATGTAATTAATTAATTTTAAAGATGCTATTTAAAATCTGAGGAAATTTAATGAAACAAATAAAATATATGCAAATATATAAAAGTAATTTTTATAAATAATGACTACTTATTTCATATAAAGACTTTTTATTAGGTAATGAAAATAAGTATTAAGATAATCTCAAATATACATTTCATTTGTAAAGCTAATGTTTAAAATTTTTAGATATTATACAAAATAAGTAGAACCCGAAAATCGATTACAGCTTTTCGATTATATAGTTCTGAAGTTAAATGATGTTGGCTTGTAAATAGATTTGTAATTTATAAAAATCAACAAACATTTAATGTTCTGAATACTTGGCATATTACTAAGTATTATTGCGGGTCAATGATTCATTTACTAAGAGAATTAACAATCACCTTTACCAGTAAACTTCGAGAAACAAAATCAAACATGTTCGGAGGGAATCAGTATCAAGAAAGTTAAATTTGTGCTCGCATATTCGAGACAGAATAAGCATATACGACCAACATGTAATAGCTAAGGCGTTAAATCAAAATGTTATTATTTTATTTGACTTGAAGAAAGTGTCGCTTAAAAACGGAAGGATTTTTGAAAAGCTTTTAAAGACGAGAAAAGAGGAAAGAGAATTTATTGTAAACTTTGTGCACCGCACGCGAAATCAAAGGCAAGATTTAACTCTTGTTTAATATTTGAATCTTCTCTCGTAAATGTAGTATTTGCACAGCGAACATTAGTTCGATCCTTGTTGCTACTTTTTAACGAAACGTTTTCTTGCGAGGAGATCGATTGGGTAACTATTTGCTAAAGAGGATCGCGCTAAAAGTTGGCGTTGGCGTTGTCTCTCATGGAAATGCAGTTTTTAGAAATGGAAGTTAAAACACAACAAAAAAACTTAAAATGTAGCAGATATACACATTTTTTCTCAATGAACTGGAAGATCAATATTGAGTAATGAAGTTTTCAGGATATGCAAATAGAGAGATAATATTGTAAGCCACCTATTTTGATGCTTTATACTATAAGTAGATGTTTGTGCTGTATATATTGGTGATCATACAATTAGGTGTATCCCCAAGAGAAGTCTTTGTTTGTGTCTGAGTTCCGTGAGAGTCGGCAGACCACCCGCAGGTATTGTTACTTTGGCGATACTTGTTCCACATTAGTGGTGTAGGCCGTAGGTCTTAGACTAAGGTAAGGCGAGAAGAAGAACACTACAGTGCTCTACTAGGAGTCGAGTCAAAGTATGCGATGGAATCTCGGAATGAATTAATTCATAATAACTTTTACAAACTCTCTCTCCTCTGCGTTTGCAACGGTGAACGAGTAATATCGACACTGCTGAATCATATTTGTTTCGGAAACGCCAATTGTAAAAAATCAAATGATATTACACTGCAGGATGTACTTTAAAATATATAAATAATTTGAGTGTTTACGAAAGATTGTAAATGAAAATATTTCTAAAACTCGTTTAGATTTTCGGTAAGAAGATAATCGATAATTTTTAATGAATGACGTATGTCCTATTGAACAATTATATTTGTATTCCATGCAATATGGATAATTGCTCTATAACCTATAATATAACTCTATCCATATTGGGGTTATTGCGCTTCAATTCCTCGGGGGTGGGGCTCATAAGGCCCCTCCATCCATTATTGTTTAAACTTTCAAATATAGTTGAATTTTCAAACCTCGACTGTAGCTTAACAAAGATGTTTGTAACATATTTTATTGAGAAAATACTAAAAATGCAATTTTATAAAAATAGGATAAAACAATTATTGTGTGTATATTTTTCCTTTTTTTCCACAAGAAAATTATATTTGATGTACTTCGTGATTGATTGCATGAAACTAATCAATAATTAATTCAGAATTGCATCGATTTAGAAAAAGATTTATGTTAGATTTTATGTAAAAAATTATTTTTGTTATTTTTTATAATGGAGTGCATTTTTAGTGTGTGGTCACGTGACTGCCAGTTTAATGTGTGATCACGTGACCGCCCGTTTAGTGTGTGATCACGTGACCGCCAGTTTAGTGTGGCCACGTGACTGCGAGTTTAGTGTGTGATCACGTGACCGCCCGTTTAGTGTGTGATCACGTGACCACCTGTTTATTGTGTGATCACGTGACTGCCCGTTTAGTGTTTGGTAACGTGACCACTTGTTTAGTGGCACAAGAGTGACTATAGCACTAAAACTTGTACAACTATTTATATATATTTACAAATAGAAAATTCTCAGAAGTTTTCAGTGCTCCAATTGTTTGTTTAAAAATCACAACAAACATGCGGGAGGGGGGCCTTAAATACCATTTCGGTATGAATGGGGGTAAAATGATTTACAAGTACAATTGCAACAGTTTTTGATAGTGCAAGTGTATTTATCAATACAGCAATAAAAAGAACTACAAAGTCACACACATACATTATAAAATACTTAAGAATCAATCTTGTTTCGTCAAATCTGGAACTAATTAGAATCAATGTGGTACGTACATAATATAGGAGCATAAGGAATGCATTTACTACATCATACAAATCAGTAGCGTCATGAAATATTCGGCAAGCGTCAATGATGATGCCAACTTGTAATATTTGTACAGATCGCGGTACAAAGCCCTCTGTATATTACAGAATAAAGAAATACATTAGAAAATAATAGCTAACTTTTATTCAAATATCAGCTTTATGATTTAAGTCCCTGGATCGGTATTTCCGCTTTTTACTTTGATTATTAAATGAAACAATGGAACAATGTCAGCTTCCGTGTCTTTCCCAAAATTAAGAATTACAACATTTATAACTATATTTACTATTATGCAGACAAAGGGATGGTTGTCAGCATATAAAAATGCCTCCCATTTCAATAAATAATAAATGCATATCTTTCTCAAAATCGATGACATTCTGATTCGGGTATTCATTAATGTCATGTATTAATTCTCAAAGTTCATACAAGACTAGAATATTAGTTGAATACAAATGTTTACTTTTCTTAAATTTCGATTGTTTTAAATATACAAGTATATATTAATAGAATATTTGACAAATCTACTTTGTTTAACTACACATTGTGAAGCTTGAAAATTATTAGAAAACTTTATTAAAAAGTTAAAATATCATAGAGGGCCCTAGAGAACTCCCACCCTTCCTCTCCCCGCAGATGGGATGCTCCAAAGGACCGATTAATTAAAGCATCAGTTAATTTTTAAAATGTGTTTAACTCATGTTGCTTCCAATGGGAATCGCACCAAAATGTTAATACAAGTTTAAGTTAGACGCATTGCGCCGCACGTAGTGTGAATGGGTTTTAATTGAACATCTACATATGTAGCATAAGAGACTCAATAGGTCGAATTGATTGTTTAATAATTAGTAAATGGACATTGTATTCCTATAACTCCGATTTGTTCTTGCATTTGTCGTTAATTATTTTAAATATTTAATGACATTTATTGCAGTATTAGAAGAACCTTTCAAGTAATTTATGTTATATAGAATTAGCTGTAAATTGGCAATGTAGAGTTTTACCTTGGCTTGAATAGACATTGACAGTTCATTTACTTTTATCATCCATGCTATCTCTATATGGTTATTATTTTGCTAGCCCATTTTACTTCTATGTTTATCTTTATCCTAATCTTATTTGTCACCCGTATGTTTCTTTAAATATGTAGGTACTATATGCATTGTTGTATTGTCCTCTTTCAGATCCAACATTTTTATCCTATAAATAAATACTGTCCAGAAACAAGACTCTTCATCAGGCAATATACACTACGTAATAATATGTCTTATACGCCTCATATCACCGCAACATATTTTTCATCATTTTATGCCTGTTTCTCGATATACTAAGAGTGTTAGATATGTTATGTTACGAAATACTTAAACTATTAATCATTTTAGACATGCATAATAGCGAGTATAGACGACTCACTGAATTCAAAGCGACCACTTTTTAAATTAGACGAGTAACAAACAAGTAGTTTATAATATTTTGTATTTGAATGTCAATCTCTTTCCATGTAAGAGTGGGTGGTCTTTGCACAGGAATATCAGTTCTATTGGATTACAAAATATGTATATATGTATTTAGATACATTCTGACTGCAAAACGGCTGTCAGATTGACGGCTTAGTTGCATAAATGTCCATTGTTATTAGTATGTTTTATATTAGTAATCAGTAATAAAACAGTTGACTTTGCAAATATGTCGTAATAAAGTTTACTCTTCCGATGAAAGTAAATAATATAATATAATATAATATAAAGAAGACTGTTGAGTTATTTTGCTTTTTTGTCATTTGCTGACATAGTTGCTTAGATTTGTTTCTATGTTTTTTTCAATTTATACATGTCATTCTTTAGGCCCTTAATACTTTTATTGTAGTAGGCTTTTATTACTTTTTATACGTTACTGGTGAATCAAAAACGAATCATTCATTTTGTAATCTGGTTTAATGCTATGTTAGCTAGCATCGTCTTTTAAATAAGACTTTTAATGACTAATAATAAAATTAGTTATTCTTTGAAATTTATTTAATTACTTACATTAGTAATTGTATTTATAAAGTACAGATTAAATGAAATGTTATCCGAATGGTGTTAAATAAATGATCTAACTAATTCAGAAAATCTCTTTTGTTTATCGACGCTGTGGAAATTTATTATACTGCTTTCTCCAAATTGACATCTGGAAATACCAAAATATGAACAATTTGATTTTTTTTGTGTAACTTTTTTTAATTCATCTGTAAATGTCTTATTATAATTCATGTTATTTAATTTAATTTATGTCAAGTTTAATTAATCAAATACATTAAATATAATGTCATGAGTCACATAATAACTTAATATTTATAATTTGATAAAAACAGAATTAAATCAACCTGCTAGCTATCAGCAATAGTAATCGAAACTCGAATGTTTAGAACATATAAGAATGGTTTAGAAACAGTTGCTAAGTTATAAGGAGTTAAGCAGATGAATTTAACTGATTATAAAAGTGCCATTAAAAGTCCAGATTATGTTTCTCATCAGACAATTCATTAACACTTTGTGAAATTCAAAAACATGCGATCGATTGTACAAACGTACCTATTCATAATATAATCGCGCAATACCCACAAAAGAAGACCTAGTATCTTTACTTTTTCGTTAAATAAGATTTAAAGTAGATTTCATGCGCACAAGCGGATATTATGCTATAAACCAGCCCCAGTTCAATAACTGTATTTCCTATTCGTAGATTTGTTTTCCTTATCCAGAACAGGTTATTCCTGTGAACTTTTCCATTCATGCATAACGTTTTGCTGCTATCGTTAAAATAAATTTGTCAACACACTACTTAATGCCAAATGACCGAAAAATGGTTGTATTTTATTTCGAGTAGCTCACGAAAACTGTTTATTCACCGTATATAACATGTTGCTATAGAAACAAAACTGTTTTAACTAATGAAGCAAAATCAAGGGCATGATGATATCCTTTCAACAAGATTGTTAGTTTTTATCATGCATTCGGTCGTAATTTTAGAAAAACATTATGTTCGACGTATGTCACACATGATTAGCTTGTATTTTTCTAAATTTTAAATTTGTATATAACGTGTAGATTTGGGATTTTTAAATTTTAAATTAGTTTATTTGTGGTTAATATTTTATTCTTTTATTTTTTATCGAATAGCTTGTTCAGAAGAAACATTTAAAATTATTTCTTGAAATATCCTTTACTTGGGATTTATATTTTATCATATATGTATATGTATTTTGTATCAAGACATCAAAAATGTTTTATTAATTTATTTAAAAAAATTAGCAGTATTTAGTATTATTTTCAATGTAAATTTATGGATTGCCCAGTTATAATTAGACTAAGGTAAAAAGGTATCACATTTTAATAGTTTTATAATTTGTTTAACTGAAATAACATAATATATACTTCCATAAACATATTTATTATTTATAAGAATGTTTTGTACTTCTCTAACTTTTAAGAGATAAACATCATCATTTTTTATTATTAATTAGCTTAAAATCTCACTTATTCAATTATCGATTTTTAGACTATGTCCTATATGAACAATTATTGTACCAATACACTTTTTCAGTTAAAAAAATGTACATATATTTCTTTTCTAGGCATACTTTTACATCTAGTTGAATACAGATTATCTATTAAAACGGTGTCAAACGGTAATCCACTGTATATATATACATGTAAGCTTTTTATATAGTTTTATTGGAATAATGTTTAGAAGTTGTATTGAAGTAATTGATCGTTTTTCAAAATGTTATTAAAAACCATTGAAATGTTCACACAATTGTTTTATTTCTCATTTTAAATTGAATTGAGTGATACGAACAATATAATATGAAATATACTACATATGCATTATACATTTTTTAACATAAAATAAAAAGTTTTATATAAATTAATATTACAAATATAAAACATATCTTTATGTTATCTATAATTTGTATTAACTTTGTATATATTCAATTGTTGTACTATTCATCACATATTATATGAGGTCCACCGAACGTCTTATGTACATGAACATGAATTTATCTTCTAATCACCTCAAATGATGTCAAATATTCATAGATGTTATGTTCATTTTAGCATCACGAATTATTTGATATTAGAACTGGAAACAATGTGCTAAAAATTATGAATTAATTTATCTTAGCCTCGAGTTTTTCAATGATAAATATGCTTAATAAAACACATTTTTTATGTCTAACTTCTTTCAATAAGTGTAAGTATTTTTGCCATTATTAATATTCTTTTGTGTTTAATTATTTTAAATTTGAATGCATATTTTCATGCTCCTCTTCAATGTTAATAACTTTTCTACTGAGTTAAAAAGGTTCATCAAGCTTGACTATTATATTCAATTGTTGAAATATTTATTGTTAAATACATATTTCTAATGTAATTTAATTTTATGTGCAATTATTGACAATCTGCGAGTGGATTATTCCATTCCATGTCACATTATTATATATAGACATAGTGGTAGGTGCTCAAGTTTAATCATACGAAATATATGTATTTTAATTTTCATGTATCTAAGCCTGAACTTTAAATATAAACGATGACTTAAATATTCTTCTAAAGCATAAATTATAAGTGGAAGGCTGCAAAGAAAACGATGGCTATAAGATCAAACATGAACCTTTTTTTATTTTTTTAAATGATGATTTCTATTCAACTGTCTTGTGTTCCAAGGCAATTTGTGGATAATAACATTTTTGGATATTATAAAACAAGCATTTTAATTTAAAAGGAATTAGTATAGTTCTACAATCTATTCTTACCACCAACGCGAACGGTTTCTTTGGATTTTTAAAGTCTGCCATTGAATAAAAACATTAGTAATCGAATAGAATTATAATAATGCATTACAAATGTAAATTAGATCCTTATTTTGAAGTTGAAAGTGTCTGCGATTAAGTGAAAACACAATAAGCATGCATTAAAACGGACTAAAAATAGACAACTTTAAGTGTTGTAAAAATTTCAAATATATAAAAAGGTTAATATTCTTAGATTATTGTTAGATTTTGGGTTTTGTAATTCAAGGATGTCAAGGGCGCTTGACATACTGTCAAATAACAATAACCTTCATCAAGATTTAAAATATATATTATTAAGGCACTATATTTAGATTATTATACTGTTTATGTAATATTTTAATGCTTTAATTGTATTATAAATTCATGTTTTATAATAAAAATAAAAGTACCGATTTTTTTTTAATAATTAAAAAGTTGCTCTTGATATAAATACGATGTTGTTAGATACACTATTCCAAACATAACTGTTTCTATTTAATATTACTTTACTTGGAGTCATATCGTTCCTTCTGCTGTCCCTTTTAATTAAAACGTGAACATTTATTTTCGTAATATGTATTCTCCATTTTAAGCTGAATCTATTAAAATGTAATAGACTAGCAATCTGAAACAAGATTTAAATGCTAAGATATAATAAAAATCTATAGATAGTAATAGAAATTGTTTTCATAAAAAGCGTTCAAACGTTTAAATAACCATGACACCCACTCTGCATAAATGCGCCGTTGCATTTGATATACACATTTTGATTCTGCAGAAATTTTAATAACAATTAAGAGAAATCATTTTAAATTACTTAGATATGTGAGTATATGTGCATAATTATAACAGATGTTTGTTTTACTTCATTAATAAGTAATTTGATTATGAAGGTGAAACAGATTGTGATAACAAATCTATTTATTTTTGATAAATTTATATAACTGCGATAAATTATTAAACTGTGAAGACTAGATATGCTGATATACATAGTATGCTACATATCTTTCAACTATTTCATTTCATAAATTAAAATTAGAAAAATATTACTTCATATTTATTTAAGAAAATATTTATTTAAATTGTATGTTTTAGCTTCAAATTTGTATACTTTACTTGCTATATCAATCTAAGTTTGATACAGTGGAAAACAGATTCATAAAAAAAGTTGGCAACCACTAAATTCTATTTTTATTATACTGTCGTGGCGGAGTTATAATTACTTCATTTAAAATTAGAATAATTATTCCAAAATTGATGTTCTTTGCTGACTGTGCAATCATATTTTGCTGATGAATTATTTAATGCAAATAGGTTTATATATAATAAATTTCTTAAAATGATTTAAGTTGACAATAATCACAAACTTGCATTGTTTTAATTATAAATGGTTTAGAGTGCTACTCCATGGCTATATTGATTTTAATGATACATATTTATTTATAAATGTAATGTGATTTTTATTATTGAAAGCTAGTAAAATTATTAATACTATTTGTCGTAAAAAAAAGAGTTTATTTGTATATCCCAAAACTAATTATAATGGCGTGTTTTTTTTTTAATTATAAATAACACCGGTAAAGCTAAACTTATTTACAATTATTTTTTTCAATAAAAAGGAAATTAATTATTTTGCAATTTTAAGATACACAAATTAATTGGTACAAGTTAAAAATACCAAATACTTTCTGTGAATACTTTTAATGATGTACGACGATGAACAAATATATGTATAAGTGAAAATGTGCTAACTTAACATGACATATTATTTACTATAATTGATAACATTATGTTTTAAACATTATTCATAATAAAAATTAATAGTGACTATTACAATATATAACACCAATTTATTGAAAATAAAGCTTCCAATGTCAAAAATCCCCGTATTTTGTATATCTATTTAAAAAGAAATGACGATTTCTTAAAGTATGCATGTGTGTTCAGTTATTATTTTTACAAAATTCTTTAACAAGGTTTTCTTTAATCTGTTAAATGCTTTAAAAATAACGCTAATTGTAAGTTAGTTTTTAATACGTAACTAAAATGGCGAGCGTCTATAGAGAAAATGTTCATGTGATGCTTATTATCCAGAACCTTGTGAATACAGTTGGAAGAACATTGCCTCTAATTGATTAATTAGTGAAACTGTCAAACTTTGATCTACTAGCTGTCTAATGGACTCCACGAGACTAGGTAAATGTGGAATCCGATGGTGAAAGAAATGCTTTAATCATAAGGGAGCACAGATGATGAAAATACAAGACCAATGATCAAAGTAGCCTACATCGTCTATCATATCAGTATATAATTTGTAAGCAGATTTAAAGAAAAGCAAAGTAACTATATATTAATGTAAAGACATTTTGTCTGAGTCTAATATCGTTTACCTAGTTAGCAATTTATTCCTCAGACTAATTAATTGGTGAAGCCTGAATATCAGTTCAAATCAAAGAAGGAATGCTAGGTGGTGCACGATTACAGTTTAATATTTTGTACTAATTAATGATTGTGTCGATAGTAAGCATATACACCAGTTACAATCATATTCTATCAAAAGAAAGCACATGAATGCACAATAATTATATAACTCTTTATTTGTGGTAAATGTACAAACATTTTTGGAAATACCAAAATAGGAAGCATCTCAGCATCTTCAACGAACTTTTTCACGGAAGTTTCACGAAGTTCCCTGAAATTTCTACTCGTCATTTTTCATATATGTTTTAAACAAAATACAGCTATTAACATTACTCATAATTTAAATATTTAATCGTTTCATCTACATATTATACAGAACTGGGCTATCAAATTAATAATATCAAAGATTCGTGAGAAAGCATAATGCCACAGATTACAGTTTAATCTATACATTGGAAATATTATCCAAAAATAAAGGTAACTTTAGGAAAACAATTATCATCTAAATATATACGCTATATTTTACATACATATATAAAAACATTTTCATATTTTCATTGGGTAATAGTTTCTTTATTTTCACATTTCAGTACTTTTGAATCTTCTGTTATGTTTATTTTACTTATGAAATTTCAATTTTATTTGGTGGGTATTTGACAAAGACATACTGAACTCTCTATGAAGTCTATTTAGAAAATGTTAATTACGGATATTTAAAAGTATCAAATTTATCCTAACATTTTTTGCAAATTCATATTTTGGGTGGAGAATAGGCTCATTAGCCTCCGGCCAATAAATTTTAGACTTCCCAATCGTACAGAGTTTATTAAATAATATGCATTTATAATTTTTTGAAAAAACGATATAAAATCATGCCGTATTTTCATGTTTTCTACAAAAAAACAAGTTATTCTTCAACTTTGTGAATTATTTTAGGAAATTAATCAGTTTCCAAATCAGAATTTTGTTGATTTCGGAAGAGATATGCATTTTTATAAAAATAAAAAGATACACCTTTTTTATACATAAATATTTTTTGTGTGGTCACCCACCCCTTTGGGTGCACAATAATGATATTGCGCTCAAGGTTGTAAAACTTTATTTTGGGAAAGTCCGGGAAGCTTATATTGCTGCATTTGTAGGGAGCCCTTCAAGTCATCAACTCCATTATATCAATATATATATAATCAAATATATAAGACATCAATATGAACTATATTAAATGGAACGTTATATTTGGAGTGAATAGTATTAACATATGTCAGTAATAACAGAATGCTCATAACATGAATGCAAATCATAATTACGCTTCAAATAGTTAGCTATAACGGTGGTTTGATTATTTATTTACGTTATAGTATAAATATAATTATTAGTATTTGTATATATTTTGCAGCTTGATTGATTTTCCATCAATAAGAAAAGTAATCTTTTTTCCGAATAATAATAATATATGCTTATTCAACCCATCTAAATATATTATTTATTAATAAGATCAAACTAAGAAATATAATGACAAACCTCATAAAGATACCATGTAAATGAAATATCTGATTTTTTATAATATTTTCTTAATAACACCAAGTCCCACAGAAAGTGTCTTTATAAAAATGTAAACCAAATGTTATGAAATCGATAAAAAATATTTCTGCAAACTGTCCTTTTGGATCGATCTCAATTGTCTCAACTATTAATGAATATTAAATATGTTATAATGATAGTTTTACAGGATAGAATGGGAACATCCGTTTATTAAAAACGAATCTAAAGTACAACTTTAAACATTTAGTATAACATATTTAAATACGTATATTTATTTTAAATAAATTTCAATATTTTCTTTGTTAATATAATTTACCGTTCAGTTTTGGAAAACATTTATCGACTTTTTGAGATAACACTTTGACCCAACTCTTTTAATAAGCTGCTCTTCTAACCTCAAACTATAATAAATAGCTTATATGTGTTTTATTCATTTTATAATAAAGAACTAGTCAACACTTTATTATATGAATGCAGCTCTTTTTGCGGTAATATTATGCAGAAATTAAAAATATATATATTTTCAAAATATTTTATTAAACGCTATGATCAAATGTAACTGTTTTCATTTTATTTATGAAGCATAGATTTAAAAATATGTCTAGTGAGTCATTTATTAAGGCGGTAATTCTGAAAATAAAGATTATATACATTAAAAACATGATTTTTAATATCATCTTTTTAATTGTCCCTCTGCTTTAAATTGTTACATCATTTTAGTCATAAGACCAAACTAATCTGTTTGAAACAAAATAAATATCTATAGTCATTATGCACTAGAGTACATGTAAAAATCTATAACTTTTCCTAATATCCTATCTCCAAATTTAATTTCTACCTTCTTATCGAATTTTGTTTGCAAGGTGGGCCAGAAGTGCCTATGTCATTTTTATAACGTTTATTTGCATACAATATTATAATATTGTAATAACATAATAACCATGATAAACCAACAAATACGATATAATTAAAAAAACGTATTCACAAATTTTTCGGTTCTAATTATCAATGGGATCCATCTGATTCTCATTTTGGTCAATACAAGTCTGCATGGAAGATTCGTACCTGAATCGCTTTTAGTATTGATACTGTAACAACATTAGAAAATTCCTCTCTGATGACATTCTTAGGTTCATACTTGCAGCTATATTTGCATCCATGGCGTATTCCTTGACGATGTATACAAACTAAAATAATAAATGTGTAAATAAGAGTAGAAATTTATCTAGATAATTTAACTTACTTTTTATAATTTTAAATACATGATTCCTGGACATAAATTATAGATGAATAAAAAAGTGGAATTGTTTAGCCATTCATTGGCGTTGGACAACGATAATCATGAAGCTTAGTAATGAACTTGATTAAATACATCATTTATTCAGCTAAGTTTGTTAATTTTCTTTTTGAACTTCATAAGCGTGAAAGGTAATGCTGATTGGTCTATCAAGCAATCAATAAATGCTATGGAAATTATAGATTTATTAAATGATATTTGTTTAATAATGTTTTGTATCTCAAAGCTGTTTAATGTTTCTAATTTGTATAAAAATAATTTAGATATATTTTAACTAAACTAACATGTATTTAAAAATGTTAAAATTAGGGAAATAATTGCCTATTAGTGCTTCTATACACAATATTTTAATTATGCAAATATTTTAAATGCATTCGTTTAATAGTTCAACTGTATAAGTGCATGTCATGTTTATATTAGTGTTCTTTTACAAATTATTTTTTCAAATCAGCAACAGAACAGGTTATTATGTGTATGCATAACTGCTTGACAAAACTTGCTTATTGTGATCAATAAAAATAATAAATATTTATAATTAGTTGAATCGCCAGTTTAACCTGTTAGTTCCAACTAGGCACCAATAATAATTGAACGGGGACGACTTAAACACCGGGACGCGGCACTTTTAATTGAAGTGTTTTTGACGACAAGTAAGGCCTTGTCGTAAAAAAACTAATCTGTGCCAGTAAGTACATATTTGCAAGGATTAATATGTCATTTTTCATTTTTCATATAGGCCTCTATAATGTTTTCGTTATTTGTTTAATGTTTTATTTAATGGAATACTATATATCAAGTTGTCCCTGTAATTGTACCAAATCGTAATTTCGTTTTGCCTAATACTTGTATCTATAATATAATCGTTAAACTCAATAGATAATAATACTTGTTGTGTTTATGCATATACTTTTACAATTAGAAGCTTGAGGATTTTATGCACATGAATATTTTAAAGATTTGTGTGCCATATTGTGTGCATACACAGGAAGGGGGGGGTGTCATTAGTACCTACAAGTTAGCTAAAATCATAAACAAACATATTTTACTATATACTGTCAATAACATATATATACACTCAAATTATATATATAGGTATATATTATATTTGTATGTATGTACACTCAAATTGTCAATACGAAGACTATCAGATGAGCTTCAAGAAGCACCAAAAACTTCACACCACACAATCAGGTAAGATATCGGCAATAAGTGCTGGAGAACAACAAAGGTTCAATTACTCAGTGAAGAAGATTGTTTAGAACCGTGTTAATTTGTTTCAACAAATTGTAGCTAAATACATACGAAAACAATGTCAGAAGAAACAAGCTATTTTTTTATATGAATGTTCCGTTTATATTGAAGGTCGTGGTGGTCATATTACGCTTTCTATTTGGTTTAAAGCAAACCTTCATTGTTATGAGCAAGTGCGTTTACACCCACCATCAGTCATGGTATGGACAGTAATGTCAGTAAAGCATCTGATAGGTCCATTTTTATTCGATGGAGGTATTGCATCCAAAATTATATTGACATGCTTTGTAAACAATTTGTCCCTGCTCTATAAGATAAGAATATCCTCCTTTCATCTTATTTCAACAAGATGGGGCACCTGACCACATGGCTCATGCTACAAGAGACTTTCTTAATGAAACTTTTCAAGATAGATAAGTTGGCAAATTTAGATCAACACCTTTTCGTGGTCCCGGCCTTACATCCTGCGATAATACTCTCCAGGGTATATTAAAATCAAAGATAATTTCGCATAAAACAGGTAACGTAGCTGAATTGAAAGATGCAATCACCACAGAATTCAAATGTTTTCCTGAAAATCTATGGCATCAATCAATCAATGGACATACCTTACGTCAAATGCATCTGTGTATCAAGCCTTTTGGCTACCAAGTTGATCCATTTGATAATTGAGTTGTCGTTGATCTATATAACAATTATTAAGAATACTCATCCATATCACAATTTTAGTTTTTCTAAATGTTTTGTATCAAATGTTTTGTTTCTAATATAACATATATTCTTCTATTTCCTATTTTTTGTTCATTTCTCCAAATCGTAGGAACTTATAACAAATCCTATATTTACACAGTCATCAAATATTTTTCTAAAGTATAAAGTCTGGAAATTATTATTTGGGACAGAGCTATAAGTAGCAAGGGAAAACGTGCATCTTTAAGAATTGTCCCTAAATGTCGTGTTACAGAGCGAATTCCCAAATAGAAACGGAACATATCCATTATTTTAGTATCCTGAGTACTGATGCAGTATGAAAATAACACCAAGTTATGCTAAAAGTATGCTTGGAACACATTTAACACGAATATAAGGTCAAGCCAGAAACTTCCGCTTCCGACGATAATAATTACATATTTAGATTAACTAGTAGAAAATAATTACTGCATTTCAGAACTGAAATAAATCAAGTACAGAATGTAAACATTTTGGGTAAAATTGTATGCATAAAATGAAGTGCCTAATAACATTTAATTCAAATATATGAAAACTAAATATTTCCTTCTAAGCGAGAGACAAAATTAAATCAACAACATAAAATAGACTTTGAATATTAACCACTCTTAAAAATCTACAACTGAATAGAATATTTTAAATTATATTTAGAGTTTGTAAAAAAATATTTATTTGTTTATATTTATTTAAAATACCAAACGTCCCGCGGTTGAAAAAACTCGACCCGAGCTACAGAATGAACAGTTCTTCTCGTATCGCGATTTTGTATAAACTACATAGATATCATACTAGCAACGTCAATCAAATTGGATTTAATCGAACATCTGTGTCTGCGAGAATTGTTTAGTATACGAACATTAAAATGCTCAAATAGTAATAGATGCTCTTCAGTCATTAATCCATGTTTACAGACAGAAGAACACAAAAATGCTTTGTTGAATTTAATAGGCAAAAATACCAAATTAAAGAAACGAAACTAAATACAGTCGACGCTAATATAAAGAAAAAAAGATAAAGCAATTTAAATCATTTGATTTTAGTAGACATAGTCATAGAGTAATTAAACATAGAGTTTCGACTCATATCGATTCTGTAAGAAGTTTAACACTACTGTTTAACTACCCGAAATGTTATGCAAAATAATGTTTAAATAACTGACAGCAGTGAAACAGTTTATGTAAAAACAACAATTTTAAATATACCTACAGACAATAAATTATATTGTACAGACAACTTATGTATGTTAAAATTGTATGAATGTATGTATATAGTTTCTCTTAACATTAACTAAATAGAAATATTTATTACTACTTTAAGACAACCCGATTATATAAAATTTATACAAATTAAAGGATTCTCCAATTATGAACATTTTCTGCGCGAAGTATATGAAATCAATAGAAATCAAAAGTGATTGTATATTTAATTAATCTATGGACCTAGTTTTTGAAATTGTATACCCTCTACTTGATTGTAATTATCAATAAATCAAATATAAAGTGGGCCATTTAAAGAGCTCTCATTCTAGCATACTCAAAATGAATTGAACTCAAATGAATAATTAGTCGGTAATATTAAAAAGCTAGTCGAAATCGCGGGTTAAAAACTTGCTTCGATCTAGATAAAAAAACCTGGCTCAGTTTTCCACCTGCATTTTTTTTAATCTTAACTCATTTCGAACTAGCCAAAAATCTCGTACTAAAAAACGTATTTTTTCACTCCGTGTTGAATAAAACTTGTTTCGATTCACTGGCTGTAAATAAATTTGATCATACTGTATAAATTTCCAATGAAAGTGACACATTGTTTAACATTTTGGAAAACATAATTATTGTCAAATATTTTATAATTGAAGAAATAAAAACTATTTTTCTATTCAAATTGATAAAATATATACTGTTTCGTATAACTTATGAAATCAATATTTTACGAACGCTTCTCAAAGAATCAGAACTGCTGTTAGTTATTAATTCTATATTGACTTATATATTTTAATCGAATATAACATTTCCTTAGTTAATTCGACGCTTATAATTTCGATATTTTAATAGCATTTTTGTGGGTTACTCAGTGAGTATAAGAAAATAATCAGAAAAGCTAAACGTTATAGTCAGAGTTGACGGAATGTGAATTACTACTAACTATCAAATATTATCTAAATACAGAACGTTTTCAAATGAATGTCAATTTGTAAATAATTGAATATATAATTATTTTGAATATTTTAAAATTGAATTTTTTATCAACAATTTGTGTGATCGATTTTAAACTTATATTAATTTTTGAGTTACCGCATCGTTGGTAATGCCTAAAAAATCGTTATTGCTGGTTATCAATATTTGAAGTCAATTCTATTTATAAAATTACGCGTGAACACATAGACATAGGTACTCATGAATCTAATTATTCCATTATTAAGTGAGACGATCATGTATATTTCTATATCTTCTTCGAAAGCAACTTCGATTCATACTTCGTCTGATTCTGGCAGCTGGAATATTTTTAATTGTATCATAAACCAACTTATTAATCGCTCTATAAACGACAACAACGTGCAGGACATTTGCCGGACACTTTTGAAGAAGCGTTGCGTCCTTGGAAACACTGGTTTTGCTCAAAGACAAAGAAGAAATGTACTACACGGACCATTGAACGAAGGAAGTAATCGGGAGCTGGTGGTCTTTCATGACATTCAAAAATATTTTGTCAATTGTTCGCGCGTAATAAGTTGGAGCACATTTGAAGACAAAAATTATTACGTTGAAATTAAATACTTTTTCAATAATACTCTAACTCACAAGATCATCGAAATTTATTCCGATCCTCCAAGTTTTAGGTTCAACAACTCAGAACCCGAGGAAATCCAAGTTCGCGTCGGTTTCTTGAATCACACCTCCGGAGAGCAAAAGGCAGTCTCAAATTGGATCAATCTTCACGCGAAACGTTGTCCAATTCTCACCATTTTCTACAGTGAAACTTCCAACATGGAATCCTGCCCCCATCTACGATGGAGCACCTCGCCTCAATACACAATCTACCAGCTGGACTTCATATTCCCGAATGGAACAACCATTAAGAGCCAAATCTTCAATAAAACTTACAGTAAGTTGCGGCCATACATTGATGTTTTGGAAAGGAACCTACCAGATCAGGGCCTGATACGAGTTCGAGGTGTAATCCCTTCAATCCCAGAAACTCCATGGAGCTCGACCTTCCATTACATAAAGCCAAGTGCCTGTTACTTGAACACAACCTTCGCATACGTGACCATTCTCATTGTCCTCATCCTGGGAGCGGTTATTGGCATTGCCTCCACAATTGGCTGGAAGAAGTACATCGAACACGTTGTCTCCCAGCGCGAATCGGAGTATAAATCCGGATTCTACACCTTCTTGAGTCTTCCGAAAGCTGGAAGCTCTTCTGGTGGAGGTGGACCCCGTTCTGAGAAGCGGAATATCTTCTCCGATCCCGAAAAGACCGCCGGGAGTTCCACAACATCGGATTTCGCCATCGCGTCGAGTGAATTCAGTACTTTCATGACAGCCAATGCCACTTTAACGAGTCACTGCGAACCCAAATCTAATATTTACAACAAGTATCTTCTCCTTAAGTGACCTCTGCCGAAAACGTAAAGAGAGCAATATCTTGTTGTTGTTATAGTAACGTGACCCTAAATCGCTTGGAAAATAATTGTGTGACATATTTATGTATTTTGACGTATTCTACGTATGTGCATTTTAATATAAAATAAAATTCACTTTGTATCCAAAACAATACGGAAATATATTTTTCTAATAATTCACGGAAATCAGTAAAATACATATAATAAACATTAGTCTAGTTATTATTGAAATATTTCCTTTTAGTGATTTTAAGTAAACTTTTTTCTCTGTAAATGAATTATACTTTTAAATATTACCTTATTTAATGGGAATTTGTGACTAAACTTTAATCTCATTAAAAGTTTAACATGTGTGTGACTACTTTTTTTAGTTGCAACATCTACGAAATGATTTAACAATCTCGTTGAATCGAATATGTTCATGCTACATGTTGCATTATGTACATCTCAACTTGACTGTACTTTGTTCATTATAGTTTTATGAAACAGGCACTAACATTTTATTTCCTGGCGGTATTTGTTTTGATTTAACTAAAAGCGTGAAGGTGTACATCATATGCTTCTTCGGATAACATACCAGATCTATTGAAATATCTAAACTATCATTCAATTATACGACATCTAGATATCTTCGTTTCATTTATTTATTTTAAATAATGATTGTATTTCAAATATACTACAACATAAACTTATAAGGTATAACATATTCTAATCTCGGTTTACGATAAAAATATTATATTTCAATTTTTTATTCAAGTGAATATTTTCGAGACACTATTTTTTATACTAGATAGGTACATAGAATCGTACAAAATGAAATATCTAATTAAATTTGATAAACTTTAAAAGAATTTCTTTCCATCAAATCGGGAAAGAAAACCATCATCAAATAAATTATTAAAATCTTATACATTTTTTATGTTATTATCATATAACTTTCTTCGTCAAGAAAATAATGTTCTTCTATAGTTCTCTAAAAGTAATGCAACAAAACAGAATTGGGGACAGTATTTTTTTGTTATATATAACTTTACTACCTGCTAAATTATTATTTCGTGATATTATAAAACGACAAAAGTAGAATTGATCTCACGTGTAAATAAAACAATCATATATATAATACGGATACAAATATTACAAAAAATGAATATATATATATAATTAACTAATTATTTGTTAATTCTTGTATGTGATGATGGATGTAAATGTCTCTACATTTTGATGGTAGATGCGGTTTTGGAAGACAATTAGAACTGTTATCATCCCAAACAATGTCCTTCATGAGGTCGTTCCAGTTGGTATTTTCATGTCCCATTGGTTGGCCCGAATTTTTCACAGAATTAACATCATCGATCTCGCGGTTGGATTTTCTTGAGGAACAAGGAAAAAGTTAAACATTTTCCTAGGATCTTGGTTTCATTGAGTCTGATAATGCATGCGACATTTCCTTCTTACGATTTTCTGAAACTCTCTTGTATATGCCAAGAGCGTTGTTTGATTTTTGACCCAAAATTGATTTTATAAAATTTTCCTCAAAACAATTTCCAAGAACAGCAATTTCAGTTGTATGTCTGGGACAACTGTAAAAGTCTGCTCAATTGCTTCATAAATTTGCCAATGGTGTTAATACCAACTGATTGTTTTGTATTCCAAGAATCATTGGTATCCAAAACACTCTCTTTAGGTCGTTGCCAGAAAGCGTCGTTATTAGGGTTCAGTTTCGAAATGTAGCATTGAAATGTTTTGACAAATCAATTCGTTTGTTTAAAAAATATAATAATTTGTTTTGTATACAATACTTTTGTGGGACATAAAAATTCTTTTATGAATATTTTTCAATTTATTAAAAAGTGTATTTTTGCTTATTAGATGACTTTATAAAAACATATTAATAATCAGTTTTATGACATAAAACGATTCTACTTCAAATAATGCGCTTAATTTGCGCATTGCATGCATATCATTTACATTATCATAGGGTATTATTACTCTATGATCATAGTATAGTTTAAATGCATTTTTCAGTCTCTATTGATGCACCTTGTCAATATTTGATGTGGACTTTTCGATATTTGATCAAACGAAATACGCAATTTTAAAATTTAAATTTCAGCCGTCTCTGTTTGATCTCATATTGACGCCATTGTTTTGTCATCCGTCCATATTTAGTCTGCTAGTCGAGTCTGATGACCTGTATTACTGGAAGCCGTATCCGTTTGACCAGCTTTATCCTTCTCAAAACCGCATGCAGCAAGTTGTGTTCCATTTTTCAAATTGGAGAATAGAAGCATA
>JAYRBW010069417.1:0-27172 GCA_036023295.1 Invenusta paracnida | reverse complement strand
TCCATAGTACTAAAATGTTCACGTTAATTTATTTACTTATACAAAAAGATTTTCTCAAACCTCCTCACCCTCCTTACAGCCAAAGTCCGCTAAGAAAGACGAAAGTAGTTTGTCAATGGCTCCTAAAATACATACGACCACTATTGCATAACTAGTTATAATAATTCCGACAAAGGCTATTAATTCGTTATTTCAATTTCTATATGTAAGTGCCCATGCGCTTGACTTTTATGTAGGCAGGATTCAAAGAGCGCCATTTAATTTTTAATTTTTTTTATTGTTATAATGAGCCCAGCCTGTTACTTTCTTAGAAATATTGTGGGGGAATTTTAATTTTTACACAATTTTATTGAATTTCTAAATTTGGGTATTTTTATTTTTAATTGCAAGCGCCCACGCGTGTGACTTTTTTATTTATAAATGATGTGAAACACAAAATCAAGTTTACTCCACCTAATAGAAATTATTGGATTATTTTAAATAAATAAATGTCATCCTGAAATAAATTCTATAGCAAATTTAGAGCTTATTAAATAACACTAGTGTTTCATCAAAGAAACATAGTATATCTATTTATATATATATAAATGAGCTTATCCCTCATGGAATATTGTCCACAAGAGCCATAGAAAAAATCTTATTGATTTTGCAAATAGCTATGAGTCATGACTGTCAGAGAAACTGTGATTTATTAATATTAATGTTTGCAGCCTCAGGAATTAAATCAATGCATATATATTGATCATTTTGTGATACTTTAACTTATTCTTTCATGCCATATGCAAAATGTTAGATTTCAGTGTGTATAAACTAATAAGCCATTCAATTTAGTGTTTATTCATTAAAATGTTCTGTGAAATCACTGAAAAAATTACTTAAAAGTGAATTCTTGACAATTCCAGCTACTTCAGTTTAAAATAAATATATGCTGAGAATTATAACAAAGACACAAAAATTGGGAAAGAAGAAGTATATAATACTTTCTGTTGTTACGATTAGAGGAAACTCTTCAATAAAGCAAGCACGAGCACAATAAAAAAATATATATACATATTTATTTTGAGCGCTATTTAAAAGAGTATTTTTAAAATAAATTTTCTACCGAAAAAAACAAACAAAAGATTTAATACATAAGAACTCTAGAGCTCACCATGAACCCTGAGAATCCCATCACCTTTTAATAAATTTATATTTTTATTATTGAAGTGTATTATATTTTACTGCATAAGCGTTTCATATCTGAATTATTAATATATAAGTTTACTAGTATATTGTACGTACATGCATTATTAGTATTTAATACTCCTTTATTAGATATTCTCACACAACCGATTTAGTTGGTATTTTGTTTAGGTATTTTTATATGGCAGAATTTACACTAAATTTCATTATCATGATTATTAAGTTTTCAAACTATATTTAATACATTCTCTTAGTACGAGCAATTTTTATTTCCTCTTTACTTTGCCAAACAAATTATTTTTGTAGATATATGTATATATGTACAGTTTACTTGTTTTAGTGGTTTCTAATTACAAACAAAAAATTGACTTCTTGGGTTGCCATACTATAATTAAAAATCCATTATTAGAATTTTAATTATAGGTAGTAAGTATTGACTTACACGTTTTTTGTAAACTATACGAGTTAACAGATCGTGTCAAGACAGAATTTTATATACCCACAACCATAGAGTAAATAAAGTTACTTTACTCTATGCCCACAACCATCTTTACTCTATACCCACAACTACGAGTTTAACTCACAGGTGGCACTAAATGTGTTAATCGATCTCAATACAAAATGCAGCCAAAATTGCTATGTGTAGATAATATATAATGCACAGAATAAACCTTTTAAAATCCCATTTCCCTGAACTCCCGAAAGGATTTATAAATAAAGAAAATAATTAGGAAACATTCTCAAAAATTCTCAAAAATTCGGTAGGTGATTGTTTCGTTTAAAAAAGTCCGTTGCAATTTTGTGACTCAATGTATCCGGGTTTTTTCTTTCTTTAAACACATGAAAAACATTTAACAGAATTCATGCAAGCTAGTGTAGTGGTTCACGGGGAACAGAATTTTATCATCTGTGGTCTTTAACATCGTAATGGCGAACAAATTGTTAATAATAGCTCAGTAATTTGTCAACTCCCCACAGAAGTTAGGCAAAATGGGTTGATCGGCCATATAGCTTGACAAATTATGTCAACACGAGTCATTAATTGCTTTTCGTTTTTATCCGACAATATGACCAGCTTAATTTAATACCCGCACGGCTTTTGCATGTCGGTATAATATATAAATATGAATAATTATTCGAGGACAACGCAATTGTTTTAATACATTGAATTTATATTATGCTTTGTATTATTACGTTGTCCGCGTAATTATTATTTCTATCATGGTCGGTATCATCCATCTCCAGTTTCTTAATTATAGTTAATAATTAATAAATCAATTAAATAATGTTAAGTATATTATATTGAATATCTATAATGTAAGCAATAACCGGAATTTTAACAAACATTTTTAATTTTCTAAAAGTTAATATTCTTTAACCGTAAAGCGTCGTCTAGGTAAGAGGACCATTTTTGGAAAGTTTTAATTCAAATTGAAATCAGGATTGTTACACGAAATGTAGTTTAGTATCTATAATTGTATAGGTTATCTCCAGGGAATACTTTAAGTAACTGATTAAACTCCAATTAGGCTGCGTTATAGTCAAGGAAATACTGCAAAGTTTATAATTTAGATTCAATATTCTTTTTCTATTTTTTCATTATACAAGAAAATGTTAAACAATTTTTTTTTGATTTTACTTTATTTATAACAATAACTTTATAACAATTTGGGTTGCTAATATCACAAAATATGATTTATGATTACCTTAAAACTATAATTGTCCTAATTGATAATTAATTTAAAAGTGAATTTTGACGAAAAATAAAATTGGCCTTTCACTCAAAATCCAAAAATCATTCGTTTTGCGTCCCGATATTCAAGTAATTTAATTTTAAATCTTCAATTTGGACAATATTATAGTTTTAAGGTAATCATAAATTATATTTTGTGATATTATTATTATGTTTATGACTACTTGAATATTGGGACGTAAAACGAACGATTTTTTTTATTTTGAGTGAAAGGCCAATAGGAAAAGAAGATTGAATCTAAAACTATGAACTTTGCGATTGATCCTTGACTTTAACGCAGCCTAATTGGAGTTTAATCAGTTACCATATTTCGTGTAACAATTCCCATTCCAATTTGAGTTAAAACTCACCAAATATAATTATATATAAAATACATTTTGAAATCATCTGTTAAGAAGCGTTATTTTTCTATATTTTCTACAAAAATAAAATAAAACATGAATCTCAATTCACATGCTGATTTTTCCTGTATCATTTCCATATATTTATCTGTTAGTTGGGTTTCTTCTAGACCCACATATCCCAGTACCCAATGCACAGTAAAAGGAGTATCCTTCTTTCTGATTTTTCTGATAGTCAGCTTCACATATTTTTTTCTATATGGTTTTTCTATACTCTTAATCCTGATGTTCATTTATTTTTAAACACAATTGATTTTAATATCCCACCGGAGACTTTTTAATGTACAGGCTTTGGTAGAACTGAGCTCTCTTCTTTTCAAGACTCTCTGATAAACGGATGATCAGAAACATAACCTGATTTCCTAATATCGAATACGAACTACTGGTTTTCATACCAGTTCCTCGTATGTGCCTTCAAAAAATCTTATCATACTCAAAAAGGAGATCCAATGAAAAAATGGGAGCTTATTAACTCTAAATTAAACAGCGATTTATGCCCTACCCAATCTCAAAATGTTTCTAATCACTAATGCATAAAATACGACCAAAATACATCGGTAACATAATTTAAAAATTACATCAAAGCTACATGAAACACACTGCAGAATTCGAATAGCTATATATTAAACAGCAATACAACCAGAGATAATAACGCTATAGCTTTATGAATATAGAGATTGTTCCCCAGAGGTTAATATATTAACCTCGGGGGAACAATCTCTATATTCATAATCAAATTAACTATAAATAGTAAACTTGAGAGAGATGAACGAATGTACCTTATCTATTAACTTCAGTCTACTAAAATTTCGTTCTCAAAAAATATATTATGTAACATTCTGATTTTTAATACATTTATATACTCTTTTTCAGTATACATAATGTATATTCTGATTCATCTGTTTTCGCATTAATTATCTATTATATTTCGCTATTTTATTAAGCATCTATCCTCCTTGACCACTAAACTTATTATTTTTTATTTATCTTTTCTATTAAATTTTAATTACACATATAGTATTATATATATAGTTTTAGAGTTATATACACTAAGTAAAGCTATGCAATATTTAATCCGTATTAAATATTAATACAAATATTAATACTATTAATGTATCGAGTAATATTTTAATTTTTTACATTTTTAAGGAGAAAGTGAAACTTTGAAATCAGAACACATATTTTAAATGTTCAGACATCAGAAATTTCAGATGTTTCGGATCTACCATGGCTCACCTTGGTAAAAATGATTAAAATTCACTATAGGGATTGCCGTTTCATTTGTAGATTTTTAATTTCATGATATTTTATGCTAAATTGACGATTTCTATATGGACAAAATAATCGGTTAAACAATTTAAAAAGTATACAATTATTTCCAAAAACTGTTGAATCTTCAGTTCCTCTTTACAATTTGTACAAATATAGACAAAACAATTTGATTTGATTCCATTCTCTTTATTATATTAATTGATGCACACTGGATGTAGGTTTCTAACCTCGATACAAAAGTGGCCATTTGTGTTTTTTCTAAGAAAATTGTTATAGGTACATAAAACTAGCACAATTCTAAATATGAAGTACTAAATTTACTCAAATTTCATTTTAATTTCGTATTCTACGTATTAATTAATATGTTTAATTATCTACAATTTTATTCAATTATTGAATGTGTTCATATTGGCATAGATAATTATATATGTATTTGCCAATTGGCAAATTACAATTGAACAGATAATAGTATGATTTTTAATTGTATATTTAATGACATTGTGTTTATTGCCCAGTTCTCAAATTCATTGTAATAGATAATTATGTTTAAACAAATCTTGTTAAAGATTCTAAACATGGAAATGATTGGATGAATATAAACTCTTTAAACTTATAAATGCCAATCTATATATTGTTTAAAAATTGGGATACAACTGATTAGTAAGTCATTAAAACATAGAGTGTTTGCAAGTGTCAAATATTTGAAATTAATACAAAATGTAATGTAATTTAATAAGAAAAATAAGTTAATTTTCTAAAACCTGAGAGGCGTTGGCTAAATTACAAGGCGCTAAAAAAGGCTAATATCTAAAAATCCTGTGTCCGCCATTAGATGTTGGCTATTATGTCTGCCTATATATAGATGTGTATCAATAATATTAAGTTAGGTCTTAACTTATTGAAATATTTTCTATTTTAGATTAGTTAAGAGCTATTTTTCAAGAACTTCCATTTAACAACCGCAATATTATATTCGATTTCGCAAAATATTTTATATACGATTCTCAGGATTGTGTAGATAAAAATGTGTTAATTATTAATTGTCAAAATATATATTATAATGTGTGATTTTATATAAATATAATTATAAATATTAAATATAAATATATATAATGTATGACATACTCTATATTTCATGTTTTTACATAAGGACACAAATAATTTGTACAATTAAAATATATAAAAGAAACAAAAATAATGTCAATACTTTATCATATATCATCTTTTGATATATCATCTGAGAATATCATAGAATGAAGTGATAAATATACTTCACTAAAATAAAGAGTGTCATATCATGATAATAAACAAGGCACAAGACCTGAATGAATAAGTTCATATTAGGCTATTTCAATGTTAGCATTAAGCTATTGAATATATTATGATTAAAGTTTCTTGGCGTATATGGCTGTCCAATCTAGTTGGCCCTTTTCCAAGATTTCCAGACGAGTGCGCTTCTGTCGGAGTAGCTTATTGACTACAGTTGAAGAATGTTTCTGAAAAGATAAGAGATGATAAAGCACATTAGATAGATATGAAAAGAAACAATTTATGAAGATAATGGATACTTACTGTAAGGAGATCGCTTTCTTCGGTGGAGATTGTTGCGATACCTTCCTTAAAGGTTTCGATTGCGCATTTAGTCTCATTCTCACAACGTATTTTCGTGAAACCAACTGATTCTAATGTCTGTGATTCAGATAAAATAATAATCAGTTAATATTGAGCAAAACCAAAGATGAAAGGGAGTATAGTATTGGAAAGAAAGGAGAGAACGAAGTGAAATGATGAGGGAAGGAACAACAGGGAAGAAATTTAAAAAATAATTGAATAATTAAAAAAGAATGTTGGAAAACGATAATCGAATAAATAGAATGTGAGTTTGATTGGGTAGCAAGAAAACAGGAGAGAGGGAAATAAAGTGGCAATGAAGGAAATAGATGAAAGTACTACACGAAGAAATAATACAAAAGTTAGAAAAAGACCAGTTATAGATAAAAATTAATGATCTCACATCAGTGTAGTTTTTCTCGGTGAAGACATGGAATTCATTCAGGCTCTCTATGGGCATGTCATCTACATTGTCACCGACAATCTTAGTGTAGTCGGTAATAAACAGACGACCACCAGGCTTCAACCATCGCTGCGGAAAAAGGGAAGTTAATAGAGAAGAAGAAGGGATTTAAACAATCCAACAGTGCGAACAGTGCAACAGTAGTGAGATACTTACGTAGAAAATAGATAGAAGAGGATTTTTCTCTGGAAAGTGAAAAAGAGTGTCGCGACAGTGAATTACGTCAAAATATTCATCATCAAATTTGCTATTGGTGATATCACAGACTTCAAAGATAACCTTCAAAAGAAAAATAGACGATATGTGACCGAAATTTAGAGTTTTTTTACAAAAGCTATATATATATAGATATACACATAGTATAATGAAGGAAAAATACGTAGTCTCTTGATATCATAATATATTCAAAGCAGAAGCTTTTGAAAATCTTTATCAACTGCACACTGAGGCGACGTGTCAGTAAATAACAAAAACTCGAAAGGTTAAATTAAAGGTAAACATAGAATGTTATTTACTAACAGTTCACTTAAGATATGCAGTTGATAATGAATTTTGAAAATTTAATATTAATATTATACAAATGTAAATATAATAAATTTTTTCAAAATATTCACCTAATAAATAATTTCCCTTATTTTAATTTTCTTTAATTTTTCCAATTATAAATTAAATCAACATGTTGTTTCCTATGAATTTACCAAAAATTTTGATAATATAAACTTGAAATTTTTAAATACTTGCAATTAAGCACTATTTTAATAAAAATATATATATTCAAGACTCTCACGAGTATTTAACGCTATTTTTATTATTTAAAAATTACTGACTAAACTATAATTTATTGTAAGATACATATTCTGTTTAAAATATAAAATATTGTATTAAACATTTTAATCGGAAAACATGAACCTACTTCAACTTTACTGATGGAAGTTAATAGAAAACCTTCGATTATTCACTTGAATTAAAAAATACAAAATCAAGAACCATTTTTTTATTTTCTAAGCGATTTTTTAAATTTATACTAACATTCGTTTGCCGACATTCGTTGAGTTTTCGCATTGCCAGAGTAACCATATTCGCTGAGAAATCAACTCCAATGACTCTCGATCCATAGACCTGTTAATAAAAAAAGATTTATACATATCGGATTTTTCCATATCGTGAATGCAGATAGATTGATTGATTGAATACTGTTATATAAAATTTAATATTTAGAGCTGAAGAATATGATCAATACAAATGAATCCAGGCAAACATTATATAAGAAATTGTCAAAACGAGTAGCTGCAGCTAAATTAAAAGTAATTTGATAATAAAGGCCTTTTACTTTTGTAAATTACTAAATTGATATCGCTTATACTTAATATTTGTAATAAAGCAATAAATCAAAATTTTAATTGACTTTAAACGATAATTAATATAGCATTCATAGGTACTGTAAATGTTTAGTGTAACTAGCTGCAAATATTAATATATCAAATACCATATATATATATATACTACTTGTAAACATATTACAAGCATATAAAGTATTTTTCAATAGTCTAATTAGACGTAAAATGTATAATTTTTAAAACTTACGAAAACACGAATCCGATATAACTTAACAGCATAACAAAACATCATCCTTATATTATTACATTTTCCCATGATCTTTGATACAAATCATCATTAAAAGAAGCCGATATTTTTACATTTCAATACCTGACTCAATATATCATTCTGATAAGCATTTATTTATTTACTTAAAAGTCATTTATGTATTAGAAATATCAAAGAATGACATTTTTGAAAGTAATTACATCCTCTTTTAGTTGAACATTATATTTTAAGCTTATGAAACAGGATGGACAGTAGGAAATTTCTCATGCCGATGTATGCACAAAAATATTACGCTGTCTGTCCGTATATATACAAGATAAATTTCAGTATACTGAGAAACATTAAAGTTAACGTTTGATAATAATTATTTACACCTTTCTAATTCTTCTTCAATTTATAAAATAAAGAACTTTATGCATGAAGCAATATACTGTTATATTTATAAATTCATACAAACGCAGAATAACCTGATTACATAATTATAATCACTGCGGACTTCTAAATGAAAGGAATAGAATGAAACTGGATGTACTTTAAGGATATTGCTTTAAAATTATTCAATTGTACTGACTATCAATTTTAGAAAAAATGCATATCGCTAAATCATACTAGAATGGGAATTTAAACACAAAGGTTATATTAAAAGGATTAAAAACAATATAATATTTCTAAGTATGCTACTTTCTCATATAACAGTGGATTTCTATAACAAATAATTAATAATAATAATAATTAATTAATTAATTAATGATTATCAATAATCACCAATAAAATATTATATTATTATATCAATTTAACAATAGACTATAACCTAGAAACAACTATACATGATCGCTACATTTCATTTAGAACTCATGCTGGATGTAATGATGCTATGATTGGTAACCTAATAAAATATTCTGACTATCACCGATGTCACTTGTTGCCTCAAAATTCGAATCTTTTACATGAATTTCCCATCCAAATATGGTCTTTGTATACCGAAGCCGAATTAGAAAATATGAAAAAATTGAATTAAATGCCTTAACCGATGAATTATTAATTCAATAAATTTATAAAACGATAGGAAGTAGCTAGGGAGTAAATAGTTACTAAATGAAACATACAATACATCTAGCTTGTGATTAGAGTGAGAACATGAGAATAATAAGAATAACAAAACGATGTGAAATGAGTAAATATGTCTTGTTAGAATCAATAAAAATCACCTGTGCCATGAAGAATGAGTGAATGCCGATACCACTGCCAACATCAAGTACCATATCCGTTGGTTTCAAATCGAGGGAGGCATAGAGATGCTGTCAATAACGAAGGTAAATATACCAATATATAGATATAGGTGTGTGTAACTGGACTATATAATTCAGTGCATGCTCCTTTTCAGATAAAATAATTTTGTAATAGTTTAAAAGATATTTTTAAATGTTACATAATTCCCATAAATAAACCATAGACATATTTAAGATATTTGCATCCATTTTACTTGTGTAGTATATAAAGGCTGTGCTTTTCATTTAAGAAAATATAATCTATATTTCATTAATTCACATTATAGGTATTCATGTTTTTAAATATACTTGATGTATCCATGATGATTGAGGATTGTGAGAAACAACCTGACTTCTCAAGGTCATCTCAGAGGTACGATAATGGAGCAGATCAAGCTGGTCTTGTTTTGTGCGAACGACAGATGATCCTGAGAACTCGTGGCAACTTTTCTTGACCATCCAACAGAGCTGGTTTGGGTTTCCTTTAAGCTGATAAGGAGTGACAAGTTGGTAACAGTATCTAGTGACAGCCAAGAATGAAATTAGTCGCATATAAAAAAATTAGAGGGTTGACAGGTGTGCAGGTGTGTGGTGAGAAAATTACATTAAATGAGGGATCTGAATAATTGCCATTAATTGTATCATTATTTTTTACTTGACCACAAAATTTGCTTAAAATTATTAAATTGTATCACTTGCACATTGTAATTGTTTTAAAAGCACCCCTCTATTCTCGTATTTATCCTATGCTTGATTGAAATAATTTAGTCACTAATATTCAATGAAATCGAAATCGAATAATTAATATCTTTCCATGTGCATAAAGCAAAATGCATTTTTTTAAATATTATTATTAGAATATTATTAAGCAAGATTAAATGTAATTCCTTTTAAATTTAAACAGAGAATCTAACCAAGCCCCAATTTATCCCAGAATGATGACTTCGGACATCACCTTGACATAAGTGAGCACTGGTTTGGTGAAGAGGCAGTCGAAGCAAAACCATCGGTTGATGCCCGACATGTCTGGGAAACTGGCTGCATAGAGGAGTTTGGCGTATTGATCTGGATCCCGATATTTGGTGGGATTATCCCCTCGAGTCATGTTACCTTTAAGACAATACAAATATATGAACATTTGATTCCTTCTTTAAGATATTCGACATCGAATATATTGACTATGGTGAATTTTCTGCTAAGCTTATCAATCATTAAATATAAAATAATGATATTTAAGAACCTCTTATATTTTTCACTTCATTATATATTTACAGGGAATTTTAGAATGGATTGCGATTACTACTACAATCATTATTATTATTATTATTATTATTATTATTACTATTATTATTAAAAAACTGAAGAAGTGGATATATAAATAGTTTCATATCATGAATAAAAAATAAACATTAGCAATATTTTTTGTTGGATTATTACCTGATTTGTGAAAACATGACTCTCGGAAGAAAAGAAACCCGTCGTTTTTGAGCCAAGAGAGAATTTTAGTAAGAAGGTTGGAAACCTCTTCATCTTCAAGATACATAAAGAGCCAATTGGAGAAGACCATATCCATTCTGTCAGGTAAAGAAATTAGAGCATTGAAAAGGGGAAACAATAAAATATAAATAGTCTGGAAAAGGGACCGAAGAGAGGAAAAAAGAAGAAGCGGACCCCATGTTAACGCACAGAATTAAAGATCTTCTCAAGTTTTTCTCACTTAAAGAAATTTACATTATTCACAAATGGAAAACGCGGAATTCACCCAATTAGTTTTATTTTTTATAAGGGCAAAAAATTAAAAATAGGAAAGATGACATTGGTGTATATGTAAGGGACATGATATGTCGGAAGAAAGCAGATGATGGAAGAGAAGAGAAGAGTGAAGATTTGAAGTAACCAATATTAGAAGAGAGAGAGACGAGGTTAGAATGAAAGAGAAGTTTAGAGCAAGACTCTCGGGAGTAAAAAGGATAAAAGAGAATTGGTACGCAAAAGCGTTTAAAAGAACATTACTTACGAATTTGGCGGAAAGTTCAACTTAGTGACGTCCGCACAGACATAATCTATGTTTCCTAGGTGACCGTAGGTGGCCTCGTTTTTGTCGAGAAAACTTTTCATGAAATCATTGGCTGTTACTTTCTTCGAGTGTGCTGCCAAGAGTCCCGTGAAACGCCTATAAATTATCAATGGTATCAATGTCTATGTTTTACAATAGTTACTAACAGCAGCAATAGTTACTAGGTAAATTAAAGCTTCCATTTTTATACATTTATATACGTTTATAATACATTTTTATATATTTGAAAGATTTACATATATCCATATATACCTACCTATTGCAGTAAACATGATGTCAATATAGCAATGTCATTCTACACAGTGCTCACAGTACCTACCTACTGTTAAACAGTTAACAGTATTTTTAATCACTAATAACAAATGCTTCAAGCTGATTTATTCAGGCCGAGAATTCAAAATTCTAATAATTGACTTTAAATACTAGTTATATTAACTTTACAAATAATGCTGTGTTTAGCGAAGATCAAAAAGTAATGATTGTTGATTTTTTCCCCTCTATGGTAAATCTCAGTAATAATACAAACTTAAAACATTGAGATTATTGCAGTAAGTACCCTAGTTATTCTACCCCTAGTAGTATCATTCATTAAGTCCATTCTCTACTGGAGAAACCTGTGTTATGAAATATACTATGAAAATGTTGATGAGTAAATTCCAAGGTATTGAAATTATGTCTCATATGTGTCATATAACTTCTCCATTTTTTTATTAACTTTGGAAACCTTGTTAAAAAAATAGAAGTCATAGTGATAAAATAGTGATAACTTACCCGATGCCAGCCCCTAATTCCACGACTTCCTTTCCAGCAAGAGATGGTAAGAAGGACATGATCTCAGTTGCTTCCTGATGTGCCATTATTGACGCAGTATTATCCAGCATCATCTCTTCCAAGGAACCCTTTTGACTATGCTCTTTCCAATACTCAATCATTGCTGTACGGACTTCTGTGCAAAGGGTATAGAACAGACACATTATAGAAATCCCCATTCAAACAAGAGAAAAGGACAAGTTGTTAAAATAGGTCTCCTTTAAACTAGCTTCCTTTAAGCATTAATCATGGCAATCAAATTTAAAAATATCCAGAAAGACAAAGAAAGAGGTATTAAATAGATTGTATAAGTTTGGCCATATACCTACTTAACGTTATCCTAATAGTTCACTGGTAGTGTTCACATGAAGAGAAAAGGTACATTTATAAATGTTAGCTACTCGTTTATGGCGTTTATAAATATATTATAACTTAATTCAAACGAGGTTGTAAGCAGCTACTAGACACGAAATCAAATGAGATATTTACGAGATGGAAGGGAAATCAATATTTATGTTTGACTTTATGTTTGTACTTTTAACCTCCCGAAATGCGTTAGCAATTGATATAAGTTGATTAATAAATGCACACGTATGTAAAGTTATGTATATATGTATGTATACATTTGAATTTGCTTAGATTATATAGTGAAACTTCGTACAGGCATAAATATCATATTTGAACATAATATTGAATTGAAACTAGTTATCTAACGTTAAAGTTATTTAAGGGAGTTTAATATGAAGCCAAATTGCATATCATTGTATCAATTGTTAATAATAGGTGGTTACGATGTTATATATAAAAGGAAAACGCTCCAAAATTTTAGCTGGAATGGGAGGGAATAAAAGAAATTATTCTCAATTCATTTATATTATGAGGATTTGCTTTGGGAAGAGGAATGACATCGGAAGATTTCAAGTGTATGGGAACTGTGCGAGTTTGTAACGATAAATTAAAGAGATGAGTGAGAGGTTCGCTAGAAGATCATAGCCGGAATCAATCGTAATGAATAATGAACAGGTCCAAAATCGAGCTCCATGAGTTACGCCGTAATAAAACAAACATAGGTATGTATAGATTGGAATCAAAGAAATCGATATTTTAAAATCAATAATATTATCATAATTGTAACAATAAAAGAAATAAGAATAATTTGGGAGTAATATTTCCAATAATTATAACATATTTTTGAAATTATTCTAAAATCATTAATTAATAGATTAAATATAGTACCTTCTAATTATAATTATATGTGTTAAAATTAATTAATTTTAAATTGAAACTGGTAAGCAAATGTGCTTTTCATGTTTTAATTTAAATTTAAATTTATGCATATTTGTACTGCTGTTGTACTAAACTCTACAATTTGTAATACTGCAATATTGTTTTAAATTTATTCAATAAAAGTGTCCAATTGAGGATTTTCTTAAAAAATAATGTTAGTATGTAGTTTGTTTGACCTAATAAATACAAAATAGCAAAATATGGAACAGAATTCCCTGTATCACTATATCATGAAGCCGTTATCAATATTCACCTTTGATCTGAAGAATGTGTATACCAACCATTTTATTTTCATAGATTGAGTAGAGTGTCTTCAAAGCTTAAGAGATAGTCAATGCGTACAATTAGCTTTCTGATTCGTCAATATTTAAGTAGGTATATCACTCGCATGTACACATGTCAGTAAATCTAATTTAACATTACAATACTCGTATGTTTCAAGTTACAGATTATTATCATTAGTCGCTTATTTGTGTACGAAATTAACATTCTGTGTATTAAAACTGACAGCTCTAGTTACGGAAAATTCTCAACATGTGTTTATTGTACCTACATTTAATCCTAAGAGAAAACACGTCTGCGAGGCCTTATACACACCTTATTCACACCTTATACACTTTCCAGGAATAATTCGTTTGTTACTTCAAAGACTACTAAATGGAACTATTTTAAAATATAAGCATCTATAATTCAAATTTTGATATCGGGAAGATTTGAATGAAAACAGTACAAACATTAGCTATTGGCATAATATCATTTGAGCACAATCTATAGTTTCTAAACTGAAACGGTGATAAAATTTGTAAACTGCTCTTTGGGTATTCCGTGAGGCTGATACCATATTTTCGGACAACCTGGGAGTTGACAGGATGGTTCCAGCGCATGGGACGATCGATTAAATTTAATAACAATACACCAGAACACTCTGGAACAATATAAAAGAAGTTGTTAAGGAGGTAGCTGACAAGCATATATCAAAAAGAAGGAAAAAGAAAAAGTCACCATGGCTATCACAATATGCTATCAAAATTGCCAAATAAAAAAGAAAGATTAAGGCAAGGTGGAACATTGTGAGTGGCAGGATTAATATCAGAAAGCTAAATTAGGATTTCCAACGTCAAGTCAGAAAGGACAGAGAGAAACAACTTCAGGAAATTTGCGAAGAGATTGAACGAGACAATAGAGCAAGCAAAGTACCAGGGATCTCTTCAAAAAAAATTAGGGAGATAACAGGGACATTCGTATCCAAGCTAGGTATTCTTTAAAGCAAGACGATAAAGAATCTCTTTGAGATGGAAGAAGTGAAAATGAGAGGGAAGGAATATACCAAAAATCTCTACAAACGAGACGAAAGATAAAAATGAACTTTTGAGGTTAGGTTGGACACAAACCAATTATCATAAAGAGTAAAATTCAAAAGCTATGAAAGAAACTGATGCTATTGAAAAGTCATCAGGTGTTGATTAGATCTCAATCGAATTATTCAAAGCAATAGGAGAAGAAAGTGCAGCAGCTCTCACACCATTATGCCAACAAATCTGGAAATATAAAGCCTGGCCAATGGGCTGGAAGCGATCAGTGTACGTCCCACGACCAAAATATAAGACACTACCGAGTACAGTAACAACAGAACAATTGCCCTTATTTCTCATACATATAAAATTTTGCTTAACATTATACAAGAAAGAATAAAAAAGTTCGTGAATGAGTAACTTCCGCTAGAACAAGCGGATATTAAGGAAGGAAGAGGAACGAGAATCGCGAATCCTGAATTCAAAGAGGATCACGAATCTCACGTAGACTATAAAAAAGGCAAAAGAAGTCAGGAAGTATCTTTTTATGTGTTATATCGACTACAGTAAAGACTGTGTCTATCACGATCTAATCTAGAAGACCTTGTCAGAAATGGGAATCCCTGTACATCTGGTGCACTTGATGCAAAGTTTGTGTGATGAACAAGAAGTCATAATGCGGACAAAACACGGGAGACAGAATGGTTCAAAATTTGGAAGGGAATTCGGTAGGGGTGCATTCTATCACCCTATTTATTTAACATGTACAGTGAAAGGATTATGACAATCACGTTGAATGATGCAGATTTGGAAAAACGAAAACCAAAAATACACTGATGTACACTATGATATTTCCATTAGCTTTATACGGCATTGAATCGTGAACTGTGAGAAAAAAGGATAGAAGAAAAATTGATGCATTTGAGATGTGGTGCTAGAAAAGAATGCTGACAATATCTTGGACGGCACGAAGATCGAATGAATCAGTATTAGTAGAAATTGGCAACCTTAACCAGCTGAGCTAGCTCAATGAGCCTGAAGCAAAAGCTCTCATATTTTGGACACCTTGTATAAGGAGGCAAGGAGAATGCTTGAAAAATCCCATTATGTTCGGACTAGTCGAGAGAAAGAGAAAGACCCCCACTCGATGGATCGATGAGGTGAAGGCTGCGACAGGCCGAACGCTTCGCAACCTGATCGACCTGGCTAAAGATTAAAAAGGATGGAGGACAATGGTCATGCGTGTCACCTTAAGAGTCCACTCGGAGGTACAAGGTGACAAGGTGAATAATAATTATTACTTATTAAATAAAATGTGAATCAAGACTTCAAAGATTAATGAGGAATATACAGTATTAGAACATCAAGTATCTAACATACATATAATATATGGCAACTAGCGCAATGATGGAAAACATGGTACATTAAATGAGAGCTGAAAAGAACACAGGTAGGAAACTAAACTATTGTAATTCCATCATAGTTCTATGGCAGAGAATTGTTGTATATGAATCAAGAAGTTCTGAAAGGGGTCGTCGGAAATGACCAAATAGTTGGATGAAAATTATTATATTGTTCAAAAACAATATAATTATTAACCTTTTGTATTTATACAAGTTTTATTAGAAAAATAAATAAATTTACCGTATATTTTATTTTCAATCGATTTTTTACAATTTCATATTTTTGTTATGTTAATATATAAATATTGGTTCACTTTTCAAATTGTTTTACGGTAAGTACGCTAATTGCGTAGGTATATGCCACATGTATAGTTGTACTGGTTTCCAGCGTAGTATTAAAAATACATTAATAGGAAAATCCGTAAATTAATAAATTTTATTATTCGTATTCTTTCGATATTTGCATGTTGTAACGCAGTTAAATCAATTTTAACGTTGATAACAGCTGCTCAGTCTTTTTAAAATTTGAACAGAGAACATTTAATTAAATCGGAATATCATATTGCATTACTGAGTAAAACCTGCGCCAACTAGAAAGAAATAACCTATCTAGTTTTCCCTGGTAATACATATATATATATACAATCTTATTTGAAAGTAATTGAATAATTTTCTTTTTGATAAAAATAGCTATATTAAAATATAGACGTATATTATTGTGTTAAACTCTATTATAAATTAACAAAAAATATACCTTGACGGTCTCTTTTTATCAATTATAACAACATATTAATTGAATTTTAAATCTATATACAGGTGATCTACTGTAGGTGATGACGCAAATAACATATGTACACTTTGATATATTTAAAACTGAAGATAAAATTGAAAATAAAAATAAAGAGTAATTTAGAATAAAAGTTCGGACTTTATCTTTTTATAAACTATATAAAATGTTTTAGTTATTAACAAAATATCTAAATGTGTTTGTTATAAAGGAATATACATTCTAATTTAATTCTAGGATTTTCATAAAATTTACCTATACCTTAGTAAAATTGGTAAACAAAATTTGTATTTTACAGTTCAAACCCTATTAGTATCTTACCGGAAGACATATTTCTGAATAAAGAAAATTGTAATCGACAGTTGAAAACGTCTTTATCACTCGTAAAATTTCAAAAACTAAACCGGAAGACGTCCAAATAGACTTCTGAACTAACTAACTGTGGAAAGCACCGTCTCTTATATCAGCCAGGAAGCGGCAAGTCCAAATTAATTGTACCTAACAACTTAGTCAAGATCTTATGATCCGATATTTATCTTTGATTCATTCCATTGGTAGAACGGAAAGTCACTATAGACTCAATCTTTGGATAGAGTTGAAGGACGAAAGGAAGGATTGCATGTGAATGTTACATGAGTTAGCATGTGCTAACAGTAGGTATAGGTGGATATAGCAGTCAGTTGGTATAATCCGACCGTTTGTTTGTGATCTGGCAGACGTCTTAGTGTCTATACTATCTTCTGCTATATATATGTTAACGGTTATAGGCATAATTATATTAGGATTTATGCATAATTCCTAGACATTGTGCATAACGACTATGCATCAAATGCATCCTCGTATATAATGCCAGGAATTAGGGCATAATTCTGCCACATATTCGAGTCAGGTGAGTATGAAGGATTTTTCAGTGGACGTTTTAGTCTGTATAGTATTCTGTGGGACACCTGTAAATGTAGTTTTGTTTTGTCGTGGAAAAGACAGCATTTCCAAATTGTGTAGATTTTAGATACTAAATGAATAATACAGTATATGTATATAAAAATATATACCTACATATAAATACCACTGAATACTAGACTAAAAAAGTCCATTGAAAAGACTTCATACTCACAGATAACTGGAATATTTGTGGCAGAATTATGCCTAATTCTTGGATTTGTGTTCCATAATAAGATTTATGCATAAATACCAATTATGATTATTTCCACTTTAAAATATGTATATACAGCGAAGGTAGATGTCATACTATATTGTACTATTATACATTAAAATATCGAAAAATACAGATACAAATTAATTGTATAATTATTGCTAGATACGCATGTATACATACAAGTTAACGTATATTTCCCTTTTATGTATATTTATATTTGATCAATTCAACTGAACTTTAATACTCGTTTTAACTTTTTTTTAATAATAGACGTGTACATTAGTTATTTGTTTTCAACTTCAAATTTTTTAAGTTAATTATTATTATTTTTTTGGTGACAATGTTACAACCATGAAAATTAATTTACTAGTAACAGTTTAATGTTAGTGTAGTAAAATAAATGTATATGGTTACAGCTTAAAAACTTTAAAATATTTTTTCGTTTTTCAATATTTCCTGTATCTAATAATTTGGTCAAATTTATACATCCATAATTCTTATATAAGCAGGGGCGTAGGAAGCTATTCAACATTGGTCCGGCCAAATTCCCAAAATTTTCGCCCCCCGCCAAATTTGCCCACCCCCAAGTATATAAAATAAAAAGTGTGATATCCAAACATTGTAGGTATGTACCTCAGTTTATTTAACATGAACAGCTGCCACTATGGGTAGGACGGTATTTCAGAATTTATACAAGACAATCTAGGTATTCATTACGGAATACCTATAGGTATAGATATTACCTGAGACAGTTATTATCGTTACACTTATTTCGTAGTTATAATAATTGTTAAAATACAGTAATAAATGCCACTCTGTTTATAATATATTAATATGTAGATAATATAATAAAAAGTAGCTGTGTGTATAGGAAAGTTGGTAGATGAGAAAGTATGATATATACCGTGGCATTTAATAAGAGCGAACTTTAAACTGAGCAAACATTAAATAGAGCGAACGAACAAAGGAATGTTAAAATGTATCAACCTTTGATTGTGCAAACTTTTAATTAAGCGAACTTTAAAGAAAGCAAAATTTTTATTTAAGCAAAAATTGTTTTAATGTAAAAAAATAAAATTTCAGTGAGTTGTATTCGCTTACTTAATATTTCGTCCAATGACTTATGTTCGTTCAGTTTAAAATTTGCTCAATTCAAAGATTTTCATTTTCGCTCAGTTTAATGTTCACTCTTATGATAGTACACCATATATAAACTATTCCAGTACTTAGAATTGCTAAAATTTTCCAAAAATTGTAAGTCGATGCTCACTTCCCTGTACAAACTGATTGGCAATGTCATCTATGTTAATACAATCAAGACGGTTTTTGTAGATATTCAGAAACATGGTGTGATTTAAACGAGACTGCTGCATTGTATTTCTGAGAAATGATTTAATTCGTCGCATCACAGAAAAACTACGCTCACTTGATGCGTTTGTTGCGGGCATTACCAAAAGAAGTTTAATCAAACAGAAAATTTCACTGTAAAATGTTTTTTGACCCACAGTTAATGTTCTCATGTATTTCAATACATCACTTATCGTTATAACCTCTTGTTCAATCGAAAAGTGCACACCGAGATTTTGCAATTGTGCTGATAATGTTAGTGGACGAAGATCATCTCTGTAAAATTCAGTAACAATTTTGAAGTGGTCATCATATGGCTGGCGATTAACAGCTTTGGTAAGCAACAATTCAATGTTTGCATATATTTTATAGCCACGTTGGTTAAATCTATCACTGATGCAGGCCACAACTAGATCGATCACTTCAAAGAACTGTCGCCTGAAGTGATCATCAACGCTGTCAGGATGAGATCCTTCACCAGTTCCAATTTCAAAACGACGTGGGGCCTTTTTCAACCGGGGCAGGACTGGTTCTTCGGTGCCAGTAAGTATTGCGGACTGCTTCACCAACTCAAAGAATAAACTGAATGCTTCATCAGTACGCATACCTCTTAACGTTTCAACTGTCAATGCAGCAATTTTTTGACCTTCAGTAGCTGACATGGAAGGATTCTGCAGCGCTTTGCTAAGATTGTCTGTCAAGGAAAGAATTTGCTTGCTGAGGTGTAAACCAAAAAGGAGATTGAATTTCTCCATTTGGCTTTTTACCCCAATTATTCTCCCTCGAATATCAGGGTCAAGCCGCTTCTCCAGGCACTCGTCCCAAAGCGTATTGAGCGGTGTATAATTATCAATTATACTCTTAACAGATTGGGCCTGCACAGTCCAACGAGTGGGACAAAAGGATCGTATACCAATTCTGCTTTGTTCCTCATCATCTATATTTTCTATTTTAATACGATCAAAATGAGCATTTCGTTTTGGAGAAAAATGAATCAGTTTTGTTATTTCGAAAGCAGTGTCCAGTGAATCACGGCATGCTTTTGATTGCTTAATGGTGTCTGCCACTGCCAGGTTTAGTGCATGCCCATAACAGTGAGTAAGTAGAGCTCGGTTCTCTTCTTTCTGTAGTTGGGCTGCCACTCCATTCTTACACCCTGTCATGTTGGAGGCCCCGTCGTAGCACTGCCCACGACAATCAGTTATCTTTAACTGCATTCGGAGAAGGACATCGTGAATTGTAGCAACCAAAGAGTTGGCATCAATCATTGCGACATTATACACTCCAATAAACTCTTCGTGCACAGATAGGCTGTCATCCACCCATCTTATACAGATTGTGAATTGCTCTTTATTGGCAATATCGGTGCACTCGTCTGCCATAATTGTATAAAATTTGGCATCTGAGATGCTAGTACTTATCTCTCGGAGCATGTGCAAAGCCATCAACTGAATACATTCGTTCTGAATCTCCGGAGATGTGTACTTGTTGGTCTTCTTCTTCATCCACTCCAAAACAGCAGGACAATCGACACCGCGCAGACGCAATAATTGCATAAAATTGCTATTCTCAGAATCGTCATGACCTCTGATGGGCAAACCTTGACGACAAAGAAATCTGATATTTTGTAGAATGACCTTGAACATAGCTCTATTCAAAGATTTTTCATTTTTGTGTTCCGAACTTATTAGCTCACCAACATCGCCAACTTCTTTTGGTAGTGATACGATTGCCAATACTGCCTCTCGATGACTACAGCTTGCTTCATGTTTGTTGAAGGCGTCCTTCGCTTCTTTCCAATAACAGAAACCCCGTTTAATAAATGCTGGGTCTCTTTTCGAACTAGTTAGAAACTTTTTCTCACAGCTGGCCGTCATACAAACATGACAAAACACAGTATCTGTTGTTGTGTCATAGTGTAACCACTCATATTGTTTAAACCAGTGCTCTTGGAATGATCGTTTCCGCGACCCAAACTCTCGCTTTGGAAAGGTAAAACCATTAGAAGGCTGACACTTTTTAGGAATGCAATGCATGCTCACGCCTGAGTCCGGAGCACTAAAGCTACTATCAGAAGCCCCACCCGTGCCAACAGCAGGGAAGGCAGAGGCCCCGCCCGAGCCAGGAGCAGGGAAGGCAGAGGCCCCGCCCGAGCCAGGAGCAGGGTCGGTAGAAGCCCCGCCCGAGCCAGGAGCAGGGTCGGCAGAGGCCCCGCCCGAGCCAAGAGCAGGGTCGGTAGAAGCCCCGCCCGAGCCAAGAGCAGGGTCGGTAGAAGCCCCGCCCGAGCCAGGAGCAGGGTCGGTAGAAGCCCCGCCCGAGCCAAGAGCAGGGAAGGCAGAGGCCTCAGGAGTGGCTGGTTTCAGAAATCTAAGCATGGCCGAGGATAAATTTACATTTTCTGATATTCGCTTTTTCTTCGCTCGTTCGTTTTGTGCCCCACTCGATTTCCGTTTCTTTTGTGGTGAAACCATTATTTTGAAGATAAATCTGAAATTGTATAAAAATCAAACATTTATTATAATTTTCAAACTCATTATAATTAATGATAATTTATTAGCTTATATGACACGGCTGATATAGGGCTCCTTTGATTTTTCATAAGTATTTAAATTATGTATCATATTTATATTATACAGGAAATAAAGCCCCCCTCATTCATTAATTCATTCATCGATTAAAAATAGTGTTAATGTATGTGTGTCTATCATATATATATATAAATTAATTAATTTACATTCTAAAATTTCCCAAAAACGTTGCCTGTGGCTCTTATAAATTTGAATATAAATTTTGGCAGCATAACTAGGCCTATTTGATATAATTTGAATATAAATTTTGGTAGCATAACTGGGCCTATAGTATTTGATATAATTTGAATATAAATTTTGGCAGCATAACTGGGCCTATTTGATATAATTTGAATATAAATTTTGGTAGCATAACTGGGCCTATTTGATATAATTTGAATATCAATTTTGGCAGCATAACTGGGCCTATTTGATATAATTTGAATATAAATTTTGGCAGCATAACTGGGCCTATTTGATATAATTTGAATATAAATTTTGGCAGCATAACCGGGCCTATATAGTATCTGTTCAAAATGAACTAATATATTTAGTGTAAAAATAAATCGTAAATACCTATCCCATTTTATATCTGATATATAATCAATATTTCATTAGAATTTTGTGTTAACTTGGTTCTCTATTATAATGTAAATGAACCACATATTTAAAAAAAATCAATAGCTTTTTAGAAACAAAAGTGGCGTCTAATTCAGATGTACCCCCCCAAAAAATATTCCTGGGATACACCAGTGATATACATGAAAATAACTTAATGTCAAATAGTATAATATAATCAATAAAATAAACATATGAACTCACCTCGCAAAATTAAAATGGCACGCAGTCTCCTAATTTGAAATGAGCGGGAATATTAGACAGTTATATATACAATATATTAAACCAAACAAACAAAATATTAATCAGACAGCTTTGTGTAGTGAGGGCAGACCACCGACATTTACATATATAGAAAACAATAGATGTCGGTGGGTCGGACAGTCACTTGTCTTTATCCATTACTTCTTCGTATTATGTAATTACTATAATGTACAGACTTTAATATGACATATATGGTTAATCTATTTAAAGTCTCTGGCATCTATTTAATAATATTCGCAGTGAGTAACGCTGCAAGGAAAAACATATTATTGTAATAGCTATTTATAAATCTATGATAGATACATTCTCTGACGAACTCTAGGGAAAATTGTCTCTGTGTGCGTGGTGCGGCTAAATTGTTGCTCAATTTATTCAAACCACCGATGTCTATTGTTTAACAACAGACGTCGGTGATGCATACAAACAATATATAATAAATAACAATAACGTAGGTTTTACAAGTATGTATTCAATAATTTAACATCTAAAATAATTACGCCCCAATTAAAGTACAGCTGTACACAAACGATTGATAATAAAAAATCTACTTACGTTAAAAAATGGTTTGTTATATCAACAAAATGTGCGCCCCCCCCCAAATTATTGGTCCGGCCATGGCCGGACCGGCCGGACCTGTTCCTACGCCCCTGATAAGTCATATATATTTTTTAACATATTTGATTCGGTTAAATTTGATCAATACTTCGTTAAGTAATAGTTATATAAAACCTTTGGATATTTTGATTCCTTTTTTATGACTTTGGTCGTCCTCTTGGTGCTCCTTCAAGAGAGTAAGACAATAAATAAATGTCAGCTATTGTCCTACACTTTTTATTTAAATATCTTTATTTTTTTGTTGGAGAATTATTAATATTTCTCTATAACTCATATTTTGATAAAATTAATAATATGTATATTATTTAATGTAAGTACCAATATAGATTGTAATTAGCAATTATTTTATATATGTAAAGAAATATATTATTCAGACAAGGCCTCTCCATTATTCAAGACAATAGTCGATAATTTAGTCGGCCATTAATCTCTCAATATGCTAGATCCATGTTTAAAATATCTTTGAGTTTAGACGGCGAAACACATTATAAAAAACAGTGGTAGTCACCCATGAATCACCCAATCAAAATAATATATATGAGTTATACACAGAAATTATTGTTTACGTTTGCTTAACGACCTTATACATGTATTTTGACACTAAAAGACAACGTTTTGACTATCTCATTCTATAGAGTTATGCTAAATACACCGTATTTTGAGACTATAATAAACAGACAGATAACCTTTGACTTCAAACCTTCGAAACTCATTATTGTCTCATTATCTAATTATGTATTCCATCATGCTTAAAAATTCTGTGGAGAAATAAGCTTTATTGTGCATTATCGACAGAGTTTTCCACTCAGAAACATTCACACATTATAGGCCAGACAAAATCATTAAATTGTATCGTTACTGGAAATACATAGTATTTTAGTGATTTTAAATAATTTATATACAACTCATGAAGCATATGATATGAAATATTGTATTATTTTTAATTGACTATATTTATAGCATAATTAATATTGCTGTGAATTTTGACTCTATAATAGTATATTTTGAAATATAAATAAAGGTACTATATTCAGGCCCGTATATAGGCAGGATTTCAAAACCGACGAAGCAAAATAAAAAAGGCGCCGTAACGGGGGGCCGGCGCCTTTTCAGGAACCATTTGTTTACTTTTGTGCGAAATTGTTAAACATATCAACTCCGACTACTCCGCCCCCCCCCCCTCCCCAGAAGCGCCCTGGCTACGGGCCTGATTAATACACTAATTGCATTATATTTTGTAAAATTTTAATAACTTGTCAAATATACATCACTGTAAATAATACATACATATGTAGGTACATATTATCATGTATTATATGTATATATGGTATTATATAAAACATTTTTTAGATATAAATAAAATATACAATGTAGTAATAAGAGTGTTATAATATACGAAGGTTAAGAAAAGAAACAGAGCAATATATTTTCTTCCCTTGACTGTATTTGAGACAACCAACGAGAATTATATGCATAAAACAAAGGAATTAATATCAAAAAATTATGTGTGACAACAGCATAAACATAAAGAACACAAATATTTGTTTTTCCTTTGAAAAGAGTTTATATAAAAATTTACACTCCACGCATGTTCGAAAAATAAATTAGCAAGGACAAGAATATTCATTTAACAAGTACAGCGTTTATACTCTTTTTAAATAGAAATTCTTTTTAGATTCTTTGGACAAATTCATTCATGATGTCTTATAGCTGCTGTTACTAATTCATTTGCGCTAATGCCTTTATTTTTATTAATTTTATTATCCGTCTCTTAGATTCATTTTTGAATAGCAACAAAATAGCGAATTCTTTTCTGGACATTATTATTAAAAAATGGTTTCTATGTAAATTAAATTCCAAGTTTACCGTAAGCCATTAACTACATTCTATATTTCATTTTTCACTGTTAAAGTCAGGATTATAGAGTTATCCATGATTTTTTCCTTCTGGCTCTTCATTCATATTTGAATCTTGAATTCATCAACAACGAAAACAATTTCTTCAAATCAATCTTCAAAATATTTAGCTTATTTGGCAAAATATTTAGCCGATGGACAGATCTCGCATCAAAGAACATCCATCTCTAAGTATTATGTCAAGGACCACTTCAGGATATAATTAAAAACATACTGCATGATGTCTTAAACACAAACTCTTCCATTGATTTAAATTCTTCCGTTTAAATAGAATACTTACTAATTACATAGAATATTAGCTGCATTATACTGAATCTGCCTTGTTAAAGTAAACAAAGGTGATCGTTTAAGCTAGATACTTTTCAGTAATATCGCTAAAATATGATAATCCAAAATTATGTTTTTGTAAACTGCTCAATTTTTATCGTTTTGTATCGATGCATGACAGTTTTACTCTTTTGATATGTCTTACATTTAATGTTTATAAACATTAGTACCTATATAGTATTACCAAATATATTAAATTACTTATAAGTATTGAAATATTCTACCATATTATATGTAATGTTCCTTCAGGATAACATATACTATATGAATTATCGGAACGATAACTATAAACTATCTATTGGGTGTTATGAATAATAAAATGAATCAATTGCTTTTACTTGTAATTTTAAAATTAATTATGTTTTGATAAATAAAGAAAATATAAAGAAATTGTTTTTTGAAGCCGATAAATATTTTGCTTCGGGGTGAAGCAAATACTTCTTTCAGAATATAATATATACTAAGAATAAAACAGATGCAATTTATTCACTAAAAGCAATTACTTTTAAAATACTGATACTAGTACCCCTAAAATGGGGTTAGTTGGTAGTAGTAGTACGTAGTTAGTAGTAGTAAAATGGAGTTAGTTGAGATATTGTGACTTTTCTATATGAATGCTTCCTATTAATATGATAGTATTTTTTACTAAAATAATAAATACATGGAATATACAGAAAAAAATTGCAATATTGCATTATTGCTATATCTAAATATTTTTTATTTACAAGATTTACTTTCGTTTTCGTTTCGAGCCATTTTAAGCGGATTTTTAAGCATTGCAACCTTTTACTCGGTGAGGAAACGTTATTTTGTTTATTGATCCCTTCTATATCTTAAGAAGGATGCTATTAACTACCTCTAAAATAATTATTTTTATAGTAAGTATTTTTATGTAAAAGCAATACTGTCAGTTTTTTTTTCATTAAATATTATTATTATTTGCTAATAATTGCTTTTAAATATTTATTTTTTCAATCATTAAAAATAAAATGATTTTGAAGTGTCTCAACTCATCTATTTCAATAGGATGAGTTGAAACCATAGAGATAAGAGAGTATAGAGATGACACGCTTATATGATGACTCATCCTAATTTCATACACACTCAGGGAAATCCAGTTGACGGAACAGATAAAATCTAAAAATAGAATG
>JAYRBW010069406.1:0-27173 GCA_036023295.1 Invenusta paracnida | reverse complement strand
TTTCGACTCACGCAATGATTATGACTCCAGCGGGAGTCGAAAGCTCGCAATAATAAATTTTCTATTCCTATCTATTGTGGTTTCCTTATTTATCATAATATAATATTCTATAATAATACAATTACGTAATTTCATATTATAATTACTATTTCAGGAAAATATTCATTGCAAGGTAAGAATAATTAATCAATGATTATATTGATAACCATCTTTTGTACACAACGTACATGTTCATGTATTGATACATAATAATTAGATATGTATATCATAGAAATGAAAAATGTTGGTTTGTAAATTTTATCAAAAAATATCATTTGGTTTTTAACAGGATTGCATCGTACACGAAATAAAAATATAGGCTTATTTAAATTTGGAAAGAATTATACTCTTTTTTAGTTGTAACTTATTTTGTTGGTTGTAATAAGCAGTTTAATCTAAAATAATGCTTAAATTATAATGATAAGTACAATTATAAAGAATTTTAATGCAATGGTGGTTTCGCACTATTACTGTATACTCGTATTACTAGCAGTACATGCGGAGAAAGCTGTATAATACGCTATTTCGTCCTTATTAGGTCTCATCAGCTGTTCATACCCTTGTAAAATACAATAGCAGCATACCTGCAAGTTTTTGAGAATGTAGCCTATAAAAAATCAAGTTTTCATACTGCCTGGAGAAATAGAATAAGGCTGTAGAGGCCTAATAAGGTTAAAACAACACATTTTCTATCTCTCTAAGAGCTACCAGTGATATGCATCAATACTATGAAATCCACAATTGATATTTCTTCTTTGATAATTAATTTTACAAAAGTTTTCGCATTTTTTTTATAACTGTTTATTATCTGTACCGACTTCCTTAATAAACTGCAAGTCCAGTTCTTAGTTTGTTTATCAGATAGAACTTAGTGTATAGACTGTAGTAAAGAAATTAGTGGTATACAACTATTGCATTTACAAAATTACGAGGAGTGTGTGGACTACAGAGACCGAACAATGTCGCAACAGTGCGTTGTTCCCCTGACTGCTAGTAATATACATGAAATCTCCTAGTTAAGTTTATTCTATGTTGTTTTGTTATATATAATATAAATTTCTGTATTTGTGTATAGCTGAACATTGTAATAGATTTAAATTCTATGTTTAGTTTATTTGAAATAAATGAAAGCTTTTTATTTTTGAAATGGTATCAATGTAATAATCAATAGAGTATGATAAAAAAGTCATGCAATAGACTAAGGTTTCGAAAAGATCCCAATATTATATTTTATAGAAAATCTCTTTACATTTATTGATATTAAGAATTAACAATTCTATTATCAATTTTATAATGTATCATGATATATTTTATAATCTAGACATTTGCGAAAGCCGTCCTATGGTAAAAATCAGTTGACCTATCATTAATATGTAGCAAATTGCCAGGTGATCAATTACCGACAACCAACAATAACATGTAGGATATGTTACTAAATAGTATAAAACAGTGGTTAACTCTGAGCAGCATTGTATAAAAATAAAATAAAAGACGTAAGCGCTTGCTGTAAAATATTTGTGGTTTATTAAACAAATATTTTACTGCAAGCGCTTACGTCTTATGTGTTATTGTTACTAAATAGTTTTGTGATCAGTTACATATTATTACGCACACACCAGCACACATGTATCTATATACATATTACCTGTATAAATTTTTCTGTTCTTATTTATATTACCTTTTAAATCCAACGCTACTTTTCACATCTTTCTTTTTGTTTCCATCTATCAATCCTATGTTCATTTTTAAACCAAAATACGTCCTTACTTCAACTCTTTTTTAGTGCACATTATTTTATATTCAGTAATATTATGTGTGAACTAATATGCATAGACACGAAATCAAAGTTATTTAGACATGTAAAAGCTTAAGTAACGATATACAAATGTTGTTATTATTTATTATTATTACTGAAAATTGTTCCACATTATAATAATTAACAATAAAAACTAATACATACATTTAAGATGCTACTTTTAAAAGAATTCGTTATTTTCCAATGACTTTTTGATTTTACGAGAAACATTACTTCTAAATGGAATTAATGAAATATATTAAATTATACGAAACATGCATTTAAAATAAATATAAGTTAATATAATTCTATACAATATATAATACAAATTTCAGTGACGCATACCAGTCTGGGTAAGTAATATACATTATTTGAAATTTAATGTTCTACCTGAGTATGCATAGCTCAATCATACTATATTTATATATACATGTATCGTACATATATTTAAATTAATATGTCTACTATAATGATCTCTATTAATGAAAATAAATTATTTAATACAATTGAATTTTAAATGTATTCAAGATTATAATTGTTATTTTAGTGTTATAATTTAGACATTATTTTTACATTAAATTAGGTTTCAATTCAAATAGTAATACTTATAAATATATATACTATATATATATTTATTAATAATTTCACTAAGTCCACTTCCTTTCTGCATCGTCAATTATTGTTGGCAACATTATTATGAATTAATAGTGTAATCATAGAATTTTTTTACAGTTAAAATCTTAATGTTTGCAAATTAATATATCAATAATATCCAAAAAAAGGTTATTTTTAATGCAAAAATCCACAATTCGTGTTTTTAGATATATATTATTTCCTTCGCTTGTTAATTTTATGAATAGCGCCATGTTTAGTCGAACGAAGCGTTCTATTTGTGAACCAAAGTATGACTCAGAAGAACGCACAAGTGTACTGTCAACAAAGAGATCGACATTTAATATCCATCCATAATCAGCCGGAAATTGTGAGTACTCCGCCAAGAAAGCGAATTTTAGTTGCCAAATAAAATCAATCCACAGTGACATTTTATTTGCAATTAATTTCTTATAATAATAATGTATCACTTAATTAAAAATGATTGTTTATACTTTTTAGCACTTTTTCAAAAATAAATTCCGTATGTTAAAATTAAATGTAGCATAGAAAGTGTGTTATTAAAAAATATTTCAAAGCAAAAACGACAGTGATGGCCGAAAACGAGCTAAAGGATACATTACTTTTATAATATTGCTGGTACAAATTTAGTCATTTAGGGAAAATAATAGGTGAACAAGGCAAAATACATTATATATTTTATATAATTTACTTTTTTTATAAAATTTCTTTTTAAATATACAGATAATACTCTATGATCTATGTATTTGCAATTGTAACGGTAGAAATTGCAACAAATAAATCTTGGTATCTTGTTTGTATCAATTTTTGCAATAACTTTACTACATATCATTAACATCATATAAAATATTTTACTTTTAAGGAGCTCGTTTCTTGGTTTTCTTTATTGCAATGTTGTCGTTTTTGTTCTGTTATGTTAACAATGAAACGTCATATTTTGTATACACATTAGGATATTTGTAATTTAAGCCTCACTATGTATTTTCAATTTAAAAATGTTTAATATACATATATTCTACATTTCTAATTATAACATTTTTTTACTTTGTTGTATTATTGAATTATTCAAAAATATAGAAAAATATAGAAAAATATTGTTTTGTATTTATTAGTGAGTAAATAACGTAGCAATAAATTAAATAATGATGAGTATTATTATTGTCAATTATATATATTTCGTTTTTGTTTATATATATTCATTTCATTTATAATGAAATATTACCTTTTTATAGAATTGCTTGACGAAGGAAATGAAAAATAACTCTTTTGGGTTTGTGTGGATTGGACTGACAGATACAATCAATGAAAACAATTTCACCTGGACTGATGGCAGCCCTTTTGAATTTAGGTGAGGACCAAATTTACAATATATCTATATTATTAATTTATATATATATATATCATCTATTACACGAAGATTAATGTTACAGTTTAGTACTATTTTTAGGTGAAATTTACTGAGAAGTACTCCAACAAAATTTGAATGAAAATATTGTTAGTATCTTGTACATATTTTCGTTAATGAGCAGATGACTATTTATATAATGTTAGTTACTAAAATAGTCCCTGTATCAAAGATTTTGCCAAAACTGTTTATTGAATATTAATCTCTAAATATACCTTGATTATGGTCCACATACAATAATGCAATTCCTATAAAAGCATATGACAATAATAATTCACTTTAGACATATTTTATTAATGTTTAACGCTCAACTCTTTTTCAGAGTATGGGCTCCAAAGCAACCAGATAATCACCTTCACAACGGTGTAATTGATGAAGACTGTGTAATTTTGTCTGAAGCAGGACAGTATAGTGATGTTCCCTGCGATGGACATGGAACCTTTCCCTTTGTCTGTGCAGCCAGTAGGTGCTTTGATATTGCGTGCATCAATAACATGAACATGCATATATATTTACATAATATGTAACTCATATGTAATATATATTAAATGATTATACATAAAAAATACATATTTTACTATTTCCTAGGTATTTTAATTAAGAAAATAATATATCAATGTTTTAGCGAAACAGATTAATACTATTTAGTTTATATGTGTAAGAATTTCCATACTTTCGATCGATTAAAACACACGTACATATATTTAATAATCCCCATACGAAAATATATATGTGTGTTTATGTTCCTGCATATTAAAAGAATGCATATATTATTATTATGAAACTATTTATTATGCCACATATACAAAGTACAATTTCAAAGTACATGACAAATATATAAAAAACATTACAACTAGTTTCGTCCTATATATGGACACCATCAGGAAAGTTAATATTTAGTACGTTAATACAAGAAATATAGTTTATATAGATATTATTGTATTCATGTACTAAGTATTATTTTTCCTAATGATGTCCGTATAGGTCGAAACTAGTTGAAATATATTTTATTTACTTATTATGAACTTTGTTATCATGGCGTATATTTGGTATTATAAAAGTATTTGCCATATGATTTTTAAAATTTATTATGCACTAGCCAAATAAATAATAGATTATTATTTGTACTCAGGTTTAAAATTACTATTTCTTATTATTAATTCTATTTCTTTATTACTGATTACAAAATGTTTACTTACAGAAAAGAATGTGCTACAAAGTAAGCAATTAACACTATTTTATATTATTTGTTTGATAACATATATCTATTTTATAGCATAAATAATACATGCAATTAAATATTGAGACGAAAAATTAATTTGATTTTACTGATGTACCGAATATATTTTATGGAATTAATGGCACTTTATATAGTTAAAATAATATGTATGTTAACTTGATTTAAAAAAGTTAAAATGTTTAATACAACATTTAAAATATATCGATTGATAATACAAAATTTAACGCTCTTAGTCAAGTATAAGCAATCATGTTAAAATATTCATCCTTGTGAAAATTGCACGTACTACTAAAACTTATGTTTAAAATGTAAAACTACATTTTCTAAACTTTACACGCAAATTTTTAACTTCTAGAGCGCTTAAAAATTTAGATGCATTTAGTGTATTTCAGATGTGTATGTTGGCATTATATTTTTGTTTAATGATATAAAATTTTACTTATGAAAAATTTAAATTATATGAGTATAAAATATTTTGCAGATATTCTATTATTTTTATATTAATGATTCGTAATAAAATTCTGTGAAACATTCTACTGTTAGTAAATGCAGGCAGTAATAATATTATAATGTTTCAGGTAAGAATTGCACTGAAATAAACTCTTTGTACATATCGCCAACCGCAACTCAAAGTTGGGTAAAAGCTCGAGCTGATTGCATACGTCGTGGGCAACATCTACTTGTTCTTCATGATCAAAATGACTTTGTAAGTTTTGAATACGAGTGATTTTCAATATGATGCGAATTGTATATTAGTATTTGTTTACTGAACGAATTGGTTTGTATTAAGAATAACATACCGAAACAAAGTAGCATGAGGTCTTTTGATAATTCATAACTAGATAACCCAAAATTGTGTTAAGATGTACATTAAAGCATATATTTGTTTTAATAATATTACAGAACTAAAACTTATTCAGATTAATGTAATTAATTAAAATGTATGTTCCATAGAAACGAATGTGTGCGATCGATCAATATATGAAAATCGCATGAATTATGAGAAGCAGCAGAATATGAACAAGAGATAAGATGAGGAGTTAGGTTTTCAAAAATCGTTTGACTGAAAGTGCAGCTAGGTAAATTCAAAAGCATTATGTAATAAAAATTAACAGTCTTAATATATAGAAAACTAATCAACAAGCGAAAACGTGGAAGTACGGGACTGAGCTAGCGAGATGGTGTTTGATTTGTTTGTTAAATATTTTGAAGCCAATAGTTCAGATTATGAATCCATTTATGACAAATATTATAAGGAAGTATGTATACTTGGTGTACATATCTGGTGTAATTGGTGTGCATATCTGGTGTAGTTACTGTACTAGTTCACAATTCTATAAAACATAATTACTCTCTAAGGTATTATTTATTGGATAATTGCAACTAAACGTGAATATTACTAAACTGTAACGCATTATTTAAAACGCTATAAATTTATTATCAAGACAATTTTTGCATAATTAAATTATCTTATCTTATACATATTTACTACGTAGAAGGGACATATTCTTAATTATCTAAATTTTAATTTCCGATATAATATCAAAAGAAATATAAGATTTGATTATTTACTAAATTGAACATTTGGCAATAAATAATTCGCTTTGATCTCAATTATTTTATGAAAATAGCATAACTTTGTATTTTCATTTTAGTAAATAAATTCACAAGTAACTTCCAAGTGGTGTACTATTTTATGCCACGTTTTATCTTTTAATATGAACAAAACCCAAAAAAGTCAGCAAGTCATCACATCACACCTTACTGTATATAGCATCTATCTAATATAACAACGTGTGTAGCTTGTGCAACTTAGGCAACATTACTTTTTATAAAAGTATACATTAAAGGATATAATTCTAAGAAGGCCGAGTGAACGTTTGATGAAAAGCTTAGTCGAACGTTTGTGACAGGGTATATACTATAAGATCTATTTCATGAAAATGCTTTCATTATTTACTTAATGATAACAGCACTAATGTAACACTTCTAAAACTTCATACTGAATAGTGAACTGTCGACATCAATTTGGTTTTTAAATTGACTGGATCTATGAATCTCTTCTTAAAAAACTGTGTTCTTAACTGTATTCATGTTCTTAAATTCATGAATATAACCAACTATAAATACGTACTTTCGGAAATAATTATTTTTATCAAATAATTATATCTTAAATAAATATACATATACTAATAAAACATAAAACCGATGACAACGTCATATACATAAACAATTACGTAGTCCCTATATATGAAATATTTTGTACGTTTGCATTACAATATGTTTTTCTTTTTTCATTTGACAAACATGCTGTAACACTAAACTTCAATACAAATGTTAATATTTTTCTTTTCAGGACTGTTTCACCGAAAGAATGTCCATCCTTGGTATTCACAATACTTACGTTGGTTTATCTAAACTCATCACAGAAGAAGTTTATAAAAAGATGCGTTTAAATCCTTTTGAAAGGTTTCAAAAATTCTTTGTTTGGGATGATGGGTCCCCTCCCATTAACATGTAAGCAGAAATATATATTTTATACATTTAAAAGCTTATAAATAAACATTTTATTTAGAAATTTGACTAAACAATGTGTCTATTTATTTACGTTATTAGCATTAGTAGTATAATTAATTTCTATATATCGCCGTGATAAAAGATAAATGCAGTTTTTACGTTTATAAAAATATAATATTCATAACAAAGATATGGTTTATGATTATATTTTCCATAGATTTCTATATGTTACACAAAAGAAAAACTTAATTTGTATAGTATGCATAGTTAAGTAGTATAGTAGTCGATCAAGTCGTGACCTCCAGCACTGTCCGTCTCCAACCAGATCGTTCCATCGCTCTCTGATTTGTAGCCGCCATCAATCCACCATATGTTTTATAGAGTCAATCCATCTGGCTCTGGATCGTCCACGTCCTGGTCTACCTTCGATTGCTCCCTCCATGATGGTCTTCTCGAGACATTCACCACCACGCCGACGGATGTGTCAAAAAAATAGTTTTCCGTCTTTTATTGATGTTGATAAAACTATCAGGATTATACACTTTCTTCAGTACTGTGATGTTCGTGGTTCTCGACATCCATTTGATGTTCAGCATTCTACAGTAGCATCGAAAGTTCAAAACTTTCGATGCGCGAACATTCATCTTGCGTCAGTGACCAAGATTCGCATCCATAAAGGGCAATTACTAAAGATTAATTATTTCAACAGTCTGAACTTCGTGCCTTTTGAAATATCTGGTGACTTCCACAATTTGTTCAGGTCGACATAGGTCTGTCTTGCGATGGCGAGACGAATCTTCACTTCCTTTCCATTTCATTCTTCGTTCGTAATTGGGCTCCCTAAAAAAAATTGAAACTTTCAACTTTCAATCTGTTAGCCCTTTGCCGTTGATTTACATTAATTTGGTTTTCTTTATGTTCAAAAAGTCCTGCATCTTCGCTAGCAGTTTGCACACATTCAATGAGTTGTTACATTTCTGCTTTTGATGTTGTAAGCAGTGTTGTGTCGTCCGCATAACGAAGATTGTTGACACGAACGCCACCCACCATGATACCACCATCAAAGTTCTTGAGAGCGATGTGCATCACACGCTCCGCGTAGCTGTTGAACAAGTATGGCAATCCAATGCATCCCGGACAGCCAAAACAATCGCTGTCACCGTAATCAATCCGAACGGTTGAGGATTGGTTGTTGTAAAATTAACGCAATAACTCAGTCATATGTGTTGGAAAACCCGTTTCCTCCAATGCAAGCCACAATCTCTAATGCTGAGCAGTGTCAAAAGCCTTGCTATAGTCGATAAAGCATAAGTACAGTTGATGTTTGTATACGATCGACTTTTTAATGATCATCCTCATATTGGTAATCATGTCTTGACATCATCCGCCTTTCCTGAAACCAACCTGGGTGTTCTGAAATTCTCTTTCGAAATATTGTTCAAGTCAGCCATCATGGTGTATAAAAGTATCTTGCTGGCGTGGGAAATGAGCGAGATCGCCCTATTATTAGTACGTCACCTTTCTTCGGTATTATCACAAATATCGCCTTCGTACAATCATTCTGTCAATATTTTGTGGTCCAAATTCAATTGCAAAGTCTATGCATTATTCGACACCATTATTGTCACTTGCTTTAAGCAGTTCCGCCGGAATCTCATCAAAACCTGGAGATTTTCATGACTTCATCTTACGAGGTGCATGTTCCATTTCGGATATGAGAATTTGTGGCTCATCCTTGCATCACTGTCAGTCTGTTCGGCTCTTTTCACGCCAATGATTTTGATGTCTACACTTTCTGTAAGAACCGTACCATCCTTGGCCTTAACCACGTTAATTCTTGGTGTTGTTTCCTTTGTCAACTGTTTGACGACTGTATGCATAGTTGAATAATGATTAAATATACATATGGTATGATTAATAAACTGTTACAAATAGCTCAAAAATTAAAATTGTCAAATTATAATGTTTTAAACCTTTGACAAAAGACACGTACTTACTTAAATATAATATATCCACTGTTTAATTTACTATAATATATTTTGATAATATGATAGATTTGCTATTTTCTTAAGTTTCCTTTTATTGTACTTGTATATTGTTTCTTTTAGAATTTAAATATTAAGAATATTGTCTACATAATTGATATTGATAAGTAATTAGTTTGCGTTTCATATCATTTTCTATTATATTAAAAGAGCAGTGATCTGAAATTTTAATAGAATAATTAATGTATAAAAAATAATGCAGATGTTATGATATTAATTAATGTTTAGGTTTATCTTTGTTTGGCGACGAAACTATCTAGATTACACAGTAAAAATGGGCTAGATTGAGTTGAATGCTTTCTACTTAGTAATTCATAGTAAAAGATAATTCTAAGATTTTATCTCAGATTATAATATATAATTTGCCTTGTATTCCTAGCTTAATATTGAATAGAATGAATACTGGTTGTCTTAATCTCGTGATGAATTTTACTATGTAAATACCGCAAAATAACAAAGTGAGATTACATAAAATACATATATTTCTATTCTAAGCAAAATGTTGGAATATATCAATAGATAATTAGACAAACTTGTTGTATTCATAATGTAAAAACACAATTTAAAAATAATATAACATAATATAATATGCGCTTTTAATGAACTATGTATGTGCAGACAAAACAAATACTAATATTTATAGTAAATAAATAGACACATTTTAATAATTTGAAACATTTCTATTGTTGCTGTTAGTGTTAAAGTTAGATAGTTATTATTTAATAAAAATACATATTACATACCTACAGATTGTACACAGTTGATCAATAAGTTGATCAACACAGTAAAACAATTAATCTCATAGACAAATATTACACCCAGTTCTGATAACATTCTCACTGCAATTTATTACGCAATTCATGCCATGTTTCTAATAAACTAGAACAATGTTTGAAACATATTAAGAGGATAGTAGGATTTTAATATTTCAAAGTAGATTTCAAATACATTACCAAATGTATTTAACCCTTTGGTAGGCCTTGGACTGCTGGACATCCTAAGCCTAACACTGCTTGGGATAATTGTGCTTCTCTGCTACAAGATGGAACCATTAGTAGTGGAGACTGTTTTCACACTAGTCTACGACATGCCTGCTCTCCAAGTAAGATCTCAAGTGTCTGTGTTATTTATCATTTCAATATTTTCTTTTAGTTAGTATATTTCTGACTATCTAATTTGAATAAAACTATGTATGTATTAATATTCCTTTTTTTCTATTGATGTTTTAGTTATTCCATGTATCTCATCTTTGCTAAATTACTCCTAAAAAGCATATTAGAAAAAAATATTTTACAATTTCCATTGCGTTATGTATTTTGAAAACGAAAACAGCAGATTTCTGTCATTGTATTACGAAAATATTAACAATAAGAAAAATATTTCTAAATTTAAAAAATAGAAAACTTAGATAAAAATAAAAATAAATGTATGCACCATTAATGTGGAGTTTATCTTTCTATCAAAAGTATAATAATTAATTAGATGATAACATAACCTCTTTACGTTGTATATGTAGCACAGAAGATGATCTTACTTCTAATCATTAATGTTAAAAAAAGTACGTCTGTGTTTGACCGTTTATTAAAAAAAATTGAGTCTGCATTTATTAATTAATTTGTTTTGAATGTAATGGACATTTTCGATGACGTTTATTTATTGTATGATGAATGTTAACCGGGATTTCTTTGGTATGCACAACGTGTCGAGAAAGCCAATGTTCTGAGATGAAAAAAGTCTCGTTTGAGTTGAAGAGCAGTGGCGATAATTTTAATATCAACGTTGGAAGTCATGCGTTGGTTGTAAGTATGTTTTAAAGAAAGTGGTTGTAATTTACTTACTAGGTGGTGAAATTGCCTCTGGTTAATAAGTGGAACCCATTACTTTCTCTTGAGGATGTGTTTTGTTTTAAACGTGAGGCATATTCCATTGATGATATATGTGTGTATAATAATTACTTTATTATTGGACTTTATTGTTTTATTTATTTGGTCACTTCGTAGGATACTTTTGTAAAGCTCGGAAATCATTTACTTGATATATAATTAAGACTTGAAACTTTAATCCGGACAAACTGAAAAATGGTACGCCTTAAATTAAGAGTTTCTTTAGATAGTTCAGAGATTTGTAGAAGTTATTGTGATCTTTGTATTAGTCATGATTGCTTCCGCGGTGGGCCATAACATGTTCCCTAATATTAACATTACAATTTAAGCGACCAGACTTAAGATCTGAAATTCCAAGAATTACAAAGTTTCCTTTGTAAAAGTTACAATAGTTCCTCATTTTAACATATCATGGTTACGACATCAGCCACTTCTTCTCGTGTAAATTTTTAAAGGTTAAAGATCACCTTTTCTTTGGGTGGAGTGAGGCAATTTTTGCGGAATTATTTAAGATTAATTGTTTCACTTATACAGTTGATAGTCGTCCCTGCACTGTTGATGTAGTTTTCGTTTTCATTTTCATTTCCGTTTTTTTATTTTGAATTTTCCTATAATTTCTTCATTTTTTATGGTAATTGAACAGGTGCAAAATGGTTTCCACCTATATAAGCCAATAAAGGTATCACTTTTTATATCCTTGTAAACTTATTAGTATATATATAATTATTATTAATAGTAATAATATTAATAATAATAATAATGGTACATTTAGTACATTATTATTGGTAAATTATTCCAATAATACACTATAATTTTCTATTCAATTTAGTTTATTTTATGTAACTGTAGTTTCCATAGCAAATTATGCGTATAATACAGAAAGGCTAAGTTACCTCTTTCACTGATCAAACTATATAGGTGATCGTGAAGTCAGAAATCTAAATTTTATCTATCTTCAAATTGAATCTGGAATAACCCCTATCATTGAAGCCTATCATATTAATCCCCTAAGTCAGTCAGTCAGCCAATAAATCTCCGATGACGTCAGAAAGTTTAATTGCATTTGAGAGTTAGTGACTAAGTTGTAAATGAAACAAGATATATCGCTAACTAATGCATACTTATATATTTAAAATTTCTTTGATAGGGTTTGGATCTACTATTATTAACGGTATCATCTTCATAATGAAAGCCAGTAATTGATCTCAGGGGAATTTGTTTTATGCATTATATACTTCATTGAACTATTAACAATATACATACATATATATGAAAAGAGATGCAATGATGTCACGTGACATAGTAATATTGTTTCATCACTTTCATTATATAATTATATATATATATATATATTACACATTGTCCAAAACTATAGCTAAGTTAGTTGTTTTTTTATTTGAACAAATTTAAGAATGTGATTTTGCTGAAATGCTTATTAAAATTGTTTACTATGTCTTCTACGTTGGGTTCCTTTTTAGTTTTATGTGTTATAACTTTTTTCGAAATTATAAAATTTAGGCATTAATAAACTAAACATTTATTTACGCTTGAAGTGATTCAAAATATAACATCATATCACATCTGTCTCTTCTCTTCCAAGTTGAGTGCATTTTTAAATCATAATTATAAATTTATTATTTTATCATATCAGGAGACCTTTAATAAATTACTGCTGGCAAATCTTCTAACTTACCCACTTATACAAATGTTCTCTACTATATTCTCAAGCTTAATGTATGTATACATATGAAGGTGAACATAGAAATATAGACTTTAAATCATTACCATTGTAATATGTAATATTTTATTTATAAAAGGTTTCCATTCCATTAGTAAGCTTTTGCATCATATTAAATCTCTTCAAGCAACAAATCATATCTCCTTTAATTATAACCTATGTTATGATTCTTCCTTAAAAAAAGTTTATAGAGCAATATTTAAAATTTATTAGAGAGAGAATGTGGCCGTCTCTGTTATGATATATGTATATAAATAATATAGACTTGTTCAGATTTTATTGTGTCTAACCACCGTTACCAGGAACATATGTATATATAAATAATCATTATAGACTGGACAAATATTTTATAACCAGACCAATGATTCATTCAATACGACAGCGCTAACAGTTTACTACAACCAGGAGTACGTTGCGAGTCTCGAACCACCGACCTACGAGGTTGTAGGCCAGCACGTTACCCACGTGCAAGTACAGTTTACCCATAATGGGTAAACTGTTAAAACTGTCAACTGCTGGTTGTAGTAAACTGTTAGCACTATCGTATTGTTTCAATTATTGGACTGGTTATAAAATATTTGTCCAGTCTATAATGATTATTTATATATATGTTCCTGGTAGCGGTGGTTAGACACGCTAAAATCTGAACAAATCTATCTTATTTAAATATTTAAAATGTTATTAGGTCTTTGAAGCATACACAAACACAATGTAATAGGACTTTTCACTACAATAATTGCATATTGCACTTCAATCAATTCATTCTACAACTAATAATTTATTGTTTTCAGCAATCGATTTTTCAATAAGAAGAGAGTACTATTTTGTAGAAGAACCTACCACATGGGAAAGTGCAGAAAATTATTGTCAAAAGAGAGGTCAACATCTTCTGTCCATTCACAGTCGAGCTGAAATAGTGAGGCTTCAGTACAAATTAAATTATTTTTATATTGTACAGAGTAGCTTAGATGTATTGTGTAAGAATCTGAAATGAGAGTGAATAATTTTGTTAGTATTTAAATATTTAATTATGTTGAAAATTACTTGAAAAAAATTTACTAATTTAGACATTCTTTTAATTCAATATTACCGAAAAGTGTCCTCCATAAAATAAAAAGGTGCAAAACTGTAAAAACTTAACATTATCAGCTTCCACAGTATTTTAGTATAAATATTTTGTATAGAAAGAAGTCAGAAACTGCAATCATTAAAAATAGAGAAATATAAAAAAGGTAAAATTTTTTAGATACATCGATGCTCAGGATCTCAAATAACAGCACAACTATACATATAGCTCAACACTAAAAACAAAGTGGTCGCCTCATACAATACAATTTCAATAAATGAGTAAAACAATTTGAACCAGAAATTCCCTATATTGAAAAATTCAATAAAAACATACATTACTCAATCTGACTATCAACCCTTCTCCTCGTGGACATTCTACTCTGATATTTGACCTCATAAATCCCTTAAGAAAATAAAAGATATCTTACTCTCTATAAAGCTGACGTTCACTACTACTCAGGGATTCATGGCTTCAGTAAGAAAATTATATATAATATTCAAGATCGAAATTTATATATTGGCGCAATCAGAAAATACAACATTCGTAAATCTGAAGAACATTATGATATAGATTTTGTTTCAATTAATTAATCTGTTTTGAGTGTAAAACTGTCTGTATTAATGATATTTTACTATTGCGCTATATCTACAAATATATCCAATTCATGTTGCAAGTTAACTCTGTTGATTTACTAATATGTAGTATTGCCATATTACGCATATATGTATGTTGTGCTTCCAATATTTACTAACGATGTAAACAATATCATATTTGAAGTGTATTTTTCTGTCTCAACAATATGAAAGGAATTTTTGTTATTTATTATAAAATACGTTGAATAAATTTAACTAGAGAGTATTTATTGCAAATATATTAGCTTTAGTTTTTTATATTTCAGTATTTATTTATAAGACAGGTGGAATATTCGGCTTTCTCATACAATATGTATATTTCATATACATGCAACAAACGCAGGAAAATAAATTTAAGTAAAATAGATACAACAACAAAATTGCATAATTATGTAAAAATATTTAAAAAAAGTTAAAATATAAAATGCATTTAGACTAATGCTTACCAGTACTAAACGTTTTAATCGGTTATTATATACTAATTAACAAATTTAAATTAAAAAAACAGTTCTAGGATCATTTATTATAAAATTTCAAACGCTTTTGATTATATATTATACTTCATCAGGAAATTTAAAAGTGCCTACAAAATGTAAATATTACAGATTAAAACAAGAAATGAGAATTATAGAGAATAAAATTATTAGAACGAGAGAGAGAGAGAAAGTACATCAAGAAAAGAAGGAAACTATTGGTTAGAAATATTTTAAAAAGGATTAACCTTGGTTGGCAGGTTGACTATTTAATGAAGGGTAAGATAATTTAATATGGAGAGCGTGGAGAGCATCTAAAACATAAAGATTAAAATCAGAGGAATTGCTACATAAAATTTTGAAACTATTAAAGTTATAAGAATTAGAACAGCAGCTACAATGTTAATATTATTACAAAAGTGAGATTTACAAAGTTTGTTAAGAGCTTTCTTAAAAATTAAAGAAGGCTGAAGATTTTCAAACAAAAGGAATTAAATAGAAATTAAAGGAGTTTCTGAATCTTGAACAATTTTATAGAAAATTACAGTAAAAAATTTGAAGATAGAGAAAAGCTATGACAATGATTGAAAAATGGTACACAATAACTATTTTGAATAAAAATAATTGAAATAATGAAAAAATAATAATTAAATAAATAGGTTATTTTTTTTTCAAAACAGTTATCATTTTTCAACCTTTGTCTTGGCCTTTTTCTGTCTTCAAAATTTTCTATAATTTCCAATAAAACTATTCAAGATCAAAAAACTCCTGTAATTTCTATTCCTTTTGTTTGAAAATCTTAATCCTTCTTTAATTTTTAAGAAAGCTCTTAACAAACTTCGTAAATCTCACTTTTGTAATAAAATTAATATTGTAACACCTGTTGTAATTGTTATACCTGTTGTATTAAGCTTATTTTGTTAAGAACATAACAATTTATTTTTGTATACATAAGTAATTATTTCTTCTTGTTGAAAGTTTAAAATTTGAATAACATAGGTATTATCTATTTGAATTCGTTCTTTTGCACTTAGTCTTACTTGCAAAAATTTGAAGCATATTTTTTAAAACTTTTAATCAAATCAATTGCTCAAAAAGTGAAAGTGGATATCAAAAGAATATTCTATGGATCTAACAAGTGTATAACTCATGCATCAATCTTTTATTGAAATGAGTGCTTAAACAATTATCTTAATATTCAAAATTATTAATTTGTCTTTAAAACCAATTTTTAAATGTTTTATACTTTGTTATAAATTTTGTTGTTGTAAAGTCAACTATCGTAGTGTCACTACTACGATTGGTCATTTCCAATATGAATGGCATCATATAAATTTATTTATGGTTTGAATAATTTAACCTTTAATTTTGCAATGAATCAGTATTTGATAATGTGGCGTATTAAATAAAACTTGTATAAACGTTCACTAAATTTAATGAAAGATTTTTTCATGTACCTTAATATATTTATATTTTTTATTTAAAGAAGGCACAGAAACCTTATTACTTCCAATTAATTATCTTATAATTACATCTCTATTGAAACAAAGGCTTACGTTCAAAAAGAGTTTCATTTGAAAAAAAACGATGTGGATATCTGGATTGGACTTCGAAAAGTAAACACGACAAAGTTTAAACTTGCGTGGAGCGATTTGTCTGATGTGGACTATATAATTGGGTAATATTTATTTAATTTCAATTCAGTTGAGTATTAGTTGATAAACAATGTGGAATAAATAATGAAATTACAAAGGAATTTAGTCTTCGACAGCATTTCCTACATCCTGTAGGTACTCTGTTTCAATGTTTGTAGGGCTTGGGGACCCACTGAACCAGACAGTGATTTGGAGCAGAAATGCATTTACTTGGGTTCGTCGGGCTACTTCTATGATTGGTTCTGCGATTTGGATTCATATAAATTTATTTGTGCATCTGGTGAGATATATGCATAGTACAACATGTAATACATAATACGTATTTAAATAATATGTGTGACTTGACATGTTTCTAAAAGTTTGATAACTAAATATTTGAATTTATTAAATTGTACATAGTATATATCGTCAGCCTTATGATCGATAATACCTTTTATGAGCAAGATTTCAATTTTTAAGGAGTTACAAGTAACGTGTTAATATTGTAACTTATGTGTGAGTACATTTTGAAACTGATATTATTATATACTTTTGAGATAATAAACCCCTGTAAGAATAAAATTGTATTCATTAGTTTTGTATACAAAGTAAAATAGCGTTAATATTTTATTTATTATTACCTATATATTAGACGATGTATAACATCCACAAGCCAAGAACAAGAGCGTTAACGATTTACTTGAGAGATGCTGTTTTTGCGACGCTGTCGTTTTTGTTTTGATATATTATTATATGAAATATTATAAAAATATAATTAATACTTGAAAAGAAAACCAATAATACATATTGCATGTTAATTCAATTAGTAATAATTGATTATATCACCTTTTTGTTATTTCAAAAATTATTTTTTCTTTGAGAGTGATATTGCAAAGTTCGTAATCTCTTAAAATTTAAACTAAATATTTTAAAATACATACATAAATACTTTACATGCATACATATATATATTGCTATACTAAACAATAGTCATCACAATATAATGCTACATAATTCGTTTGATTGTATATCAATTAAATAACGCACTGTTTCTAGAACTAAAGGTATATTATTTCTTTTGACTGATCTGCCGAAACACCGGTGAGAACATTGACGGTTTAGACATATAGACATATTGAAACTATAGGTTTTTTTACCGATTTTTTATTCAAAAATTGGTGCATTTATGAACCGACCGAATATATGTATATCTAAAACTTTAGAATTATGTATAATAAGCCAATTTTACTAATAAAATCAAAATCAAATGTTTTATATATATAAAGTTTTGTCTTAGGGCTGACGATATAGTACCAATGATATATTTTCAATTCTGAATAGAAAAGTAAATGTTTTAATAAAAAGTGTATTATAATCTGCAATGTTCATTTAATTAAAACTAAAATTACACAAAGTAGGTACCTATATGAAGAAAATAAACAATCACCATGTTTTGAATTTTGAAATTTCCTTTGTAATTTCAACTCTAATTGTCGTTTAAATATATTGAAACATCAATCATTTTTTGTTATTATTTTATTCATATCTAAAATTTCAGAATTTTATTTAAAAAATCAGGAAACGCCAACACGGGGTAAGTCATTTTCCTTGTAAATACATGCACATTAAATATACTTGAGCACATTTGATCATATCTAAGTATGATTAAATCAATGTTGTTAAGGAACCACAGATAGAAATTTGTTACATATGCTGTCCGGATTTAGAGATATATTTTGTGAAAATTTTAATTAAGATTATTCGCGTCATAACGAAATATACAGTATATATTTACATTTTTTAATTCATAATCCATGCTAATAATCATAAATAAAAAGATGTGTGTCCAATCCCATAAGAAATATATTTAGAAAATGTTGTCTCACTGAATGTTCAACTTGGTTGACGGCGTAAAACCAGACATTCACACGTAAAACTGAGCAACACGTGATTCCAATAGGAAATAAATAAAATAAGTCAGATTTAAAGTAGATAATAGTTACAGGTTTTCTGTTTACATATTTGCAAGATATCAATCTATAGCTTTTGGATAATATATAATTATAGCAAAATTAATACTCCTTAGCTAAGAAATCGCAAGAGGAATTATTATACATTCGTCCCATTGCATATACGAATATGTATGTAAACGCGTTAATCTATTAATTTATTAATATATAAACGATTCGGAGTTTCACTGTCTAGTTGTAATCGACACTCATATGATGATTGAATATAAAGTACTTTTGTCGGCTTTCGGAATTTACCTGCTTTTATAACAATTAATAATTTTCAATTAAATGTTATAATATTCGCTTCGCCATCACTCTTCATGAGTATTATCATGACAAGAGTCAACTTGATAAGCATCACAATTTTGTACAATATAGTGATATCGTGAGGCTGACTCAGGTGTATCAAATATAAATAGTAATCATCGTAATTATATTGTATTCATTATGTCTTTATGTATATGAACGATATTATTTGTATTTAAATGTATTTCAAATTTTAGCGATACATAGCGCTCACATAATATAATCTTGTGTAAAATCTCCCCACAGAAATGATTCAAATGCACAATAAAACTCTATACAAGCATCCCAAAGACGGCACTATCGGGATTTCGTCATATAGACCCTGGTTTCGTCTTGAACAGGATACTTCTATAAAGTGGTTGAATAAATATCTTCTCATTATAGACAATCGAAATACCAGCTTCACCTTGTCTCCGATTATAACTCGTACACCGGAGGCTTCGTGTCTAATGAAAATTATATTCAATGCACAAAACAAAATCATTCAAGTCAGCGCAGCTATCTACGACGATCCTTTCAACGATCCTGTACCCAATCCTCTAAGGGGAACCTTTGAAATTCTAATGGGGGACCAATTTAAGCGAGCTCGATTTGCAATTTTTAAAAATCAAATTAATTTCATATTACGAATCGAAATGATGATTAACACTTTAAAAATGGACTGGGATACTTTACAGTACCGGTTTGTTTATTGACTCTTCACATGTATTTTTATCATAAAATAAAAATTCTGTACATTCCGTTTATTAATAACAATATACGTGTTCAACCTGCATGATGATAAGCTTTTTCAATTAATTTAATTTTAATTATGTTGTAATTATTAGATATTTATTTTTAATTAATCCACTTTTATTGAAAATTGATGGAAATTATATCTCAGAATTAACCAACACAGTTCTTCGAAGTGTACGGTTTGTTTAAGTGCTTGGTTCGTCAGAATGCACTGCAAAATTAATAATATAAAAATTGTTTATTAAAATAGTAGGAATGGGTGGTGGAAGTAAAAAGCAAACAATACATAAATAATCGTAGAGCATGTTTTTACATAAATATTTTACATACATTTTACTTCCCTTTCTTTTCAATGTTTTTACTTATAAATGGACTGTCCACTTTTTTTGATAACCTACTCGGGGATAGTCTTAAAACGTAGTATGTTTTCAGTTATTTTGACACAGAAATTTATAAGGTCATGTTTTTTTCAAAGCAATAAACTTGTGAGGACTTCATAATTTTTATTTATGCGGAAATAAATGTAAATTAAAAATCAATTTTCCTATCATAATAGTGGATTAAGTCAGATAACCCCCTTGTTCAAATTATTCTGTCAATAAATGCGAACTTTACCGACGTGCATTCGAATAACCGAATAATTTAAACTCGTGGATTATTACATATATATAATTCGTGGTATATTACATATTAAATTTTGTTTACATTTTGTCAATATGAAACACTTAATTAAATCCAAAAACGTATAGCCAACAAATTTGTTTTATATTAACAAACTATATTTACTTAGTTGTAGTAGAATTGGCGATGGAAAAATTAAATGTCTGAAAAATAACAGTTTGCAAGTTATACATTAAATATAATTTAAAAATCTGTAACAGTACTAGAAATAACCAGTAAAATATTAATTAAAATTATACATTTATTAATAAAACTTTATAAACTAAGATAAATTAAACACTTCATTATTTTAACTCTTAGCTTTATATTTGTTTTGATTAATTGTAGGTATAGGTCGACGCGTAGGTAATTTAAAATATGATAACAATATGATACCTATACAATTTGTAAAACCAAATGTCAATTAATTTCCATTCTCCTATGTCCAATATTCACTATGTCCAATCAAATTTGTCATAGATAGATTTTCCTAAATTTAGTTATAGTCTACAAATTTTGTAATGATTTGTTTGCAGTAGGTATTATTATAGTCTGTAACTTCTATAGCTGTTGTATAAAAATAATAGCTACAAGATTTCGGTCTACCTAGACAGATCATCATAATGCTTAAATAGTGAAAAGGAATTTAATGTTACAGCTTTAATTAATATGATTAAATATTAATTAACTTGGGCGATTTCAATGCTACAATGACCTTCAAGACCAATGCTTCAGATTAGAAGACAGCGATAACTAGAATTTGAAGTAGAACTACAAATGATAATAAACAGATTTAAAATCGATCAAATGTTCAGATAGCGATGAATTGTTCATAGAAAGTATTAGAAATGTATGCCTACTGGATAAGAGAATATCTATGAAGTTGAAAAATAGATAAATGTTTGAAGGTATAACCGTAAAAGAAGGGTTAGAATATTATAATAAATTAAACATCGAGCTTTATGACAATTAATAGAAAAGAAAAAGACTCTAAAGCAAATTCTAAACTGTGGCTAACAGGTACTGTAGCTATTACATTGAAATAAAAATGGGCACAATTATAATAAATGGAATGGTTAGTGTTAAAAAATGCATTAGGTACCTATGCGCTGTTAATATTGTTAAGTATGACTTTTTTGTGTGTTTTTTATATGGTTGCTGAGATCTCTACCAGTTTAACCCACATAAAGTTGTTACAGTTAATCTTTAAACACCAAAGTTGCGGTTAACTTTTAGGGCATTCGAAACAGTATTAGATTTTATATTATTGGGATATTGAAACGAAAGGTTGAAAGGATTTGGCTAAGTTTGTGATATGAGAAAATTTTCATGGGTAATCCATTTTTTCTCATCCTCGACCTCTAGGTTATTTTTATAGAACATCACGAATTCGAATTTTTGTATTATTTTTAAGAAGTTAAAACTTAAAATCAAAATCAAAATCTGTGTTGCCCATGACATTTTCCTTCATTTTTCGTATTTTTAGTCTCGAATTTTTAGATAATAAAATTAATTTTAGTAAATGTTCTCTCAAACACTTAGCTTATCCTAACTTCATCATTAATATAGTTTATTACTTTGCTAGAAAATTGTTCTTTATACCCAATAACAACCGTTTCTTGACTTCTATACTAATGATCTATCTAAATTCCTCTCGTTTCCAATTTCGATACTTCAACTAACATAAAATTAGCCAAATTGTTTAACTCTAGTATTACATATCAATATCCAAATAATATATAATCCAACCTTGTTTCGAATGCTCAAAAATGTAAGCATCACTCAGGTATTTAGCGGATTAACTGTAACAAATTTGATGTCGGTGAAACTAACATCCGTATTATAGAATACAGAAAATCTACCATTAACAATATTAACTTCAGTTAGGATCATTTTTCTATTTTATTTATTATTATTATTTATTTTAAATCTAAAAACATTGTTTTTTTGTGACAAACTATATAGCTAAAATGAGTGCTAAATTAAGTAATGGGTTGAGGATATTAACGTGATTTGTTTAAATAGGTAGTATATATATTTTATAAATAGGTGTAGTTTATATAAATAGGTATATATAGTAAATAATAATATAGTAGTATAAGCTATTAGACTACTATATATATATATTAAATATATTTCGATGTCCGTCGAAATGGGTATTTAGATGTAGTTGAAGTATATAGTCATTATCCAAATATCCAGCATCTGTTAGTACTCCGAACTTTACAAAAATATAATTGGAATTTTTGTGTCCATTACGAACTTCTTTTGTCGTCCATTTAAAAATGGAACGTTCTGGTTTATGTGTTTATTAAAGCAGTTCAGTAGAAAACTATGTACACTAATCTCTAAATCAAAAGCAGATCCTTTAATAGCAACTTCGGTTTAGTCACTATACCTACGAACGGAACATCTTGAAAATATGGCTCATTTTGTGATAGGTTTAGGTATGTTGATTCCTTGTGTACTAGCTTTTTTTATTGGCAAGCCATGATTTGAAAGCATTCGGGCTTCCATTGAACAAAAATTGGATGTTAAGATGACATGCTGAAACTTCGGACGTCATCTCTATATAACGTAATTAATTTGATCACGGTTTTCCAGTTTGATCCATTTCCAGTCGTTTGTTGCTAGTGGTGCAGAATTAAGGTCCTTAGCGACCCTCTATAAATTAAATAAATTCTTAAAACATGTACCTCTCAATAGTTAGTGACTGTTCTTAGCCTGAAATGTATAAAATAATAACTTGCAATTAGTTCATGGCCCGCACTAGCGGGTGGTGATCGGCAAGAGCTGCAAGGAAAATATATTGTTTTTCGGTATATTTTGATATTATTTGTTTTTGTTTTTATCCCTTTATTACAGTAATATTTATAACTTAACATAATATAACTAATAAGCCTGGTGGAGAAATTATAGAGGCTAGTTTGTAAATTAAGTATGGGATTAATGAAGGATTTCAAATTCTCGTTAATAAATGAATGGGCCAGATTAATTTATTATAGGCACTTTGTTATACCGTAAATAAATGAAGCATATCTTATATATAGCTCCAGAGTCGCCAATTGTGTAAAAATTTTCAAGTAAAAAGTTATAAGTAGTGAAAAACATAAAATAGCAAATTGAAAAAATATGAAAAACTTGTGTGAGATATATAGGTATACCTACAATATATAGATTTCCCTGACATATATCTAAATACAACAGAAATATATTTTTATGAATTATAATTGACTCTATTTGTTTATATTTTTAAACCACGCGCACATAATTTCTGAATATAAAGCAAAATGTACTCGTGTCCGCGGAAAACATACGTGATTTTAACTCTAAACAAAATTAAATGAATGTAACGCTGAGATACCAAATATATTTTACTTTTTATAATCGGTTTTTCTATAACATAATAATATCCAAATAGATGTTTATATGTTAAATCTTGCTCCATAATTATAATAGAGGTTATATTTATGGGGAATTTACGGAGAGAAGACTTAGGCCTAACACCGTCCTAACTCAAAGAGCTCCTCCAACTATGTAAAATATGAAACAATTCTAAAAATAATAATTTGAAATGAACTAACTGAACTACATGAGGTTTTTATATCTTCTTGTATTTTTGTTTCAAGAAGATTTGTTTTGTTTTTCTTTATTTAATTATTCTTTTTAAGAGCTACTGAGCGATTTGGGGTAGCTTATCGTTTTCGAAAGATTTTCTTTTTTCACCATACAAATACACAATAAAGATGCGGGAAGTTTGGATTTTTATTTTTATTTTATCAAAGCATAAAGGGTTAGTCTCAACACAACTTTAATTACACATTTTAACAAAATATGTATATTAAATATAAAAACAAATTTATTTTTCGTTATAATTTTGCTATAATTAATTTAGCATGTTTGTTTATATATTAATATAAAATTTATATTTTTTCTATACACTATAATAGAGTTGATCCCGGTATTTGTTAATTATATTTATTTTAAATCATGTTGCAAGCTTTAAATCATATATATTGTATTATAATATACATGTTGTATATATATATATGTGGATGTATGGTGCAATATCTATGCTTTAAATAGAACAGCTGGACGTATCACAGTGGGGAATACCCTATAGTTTCCCTTTTGTAGTTTCATTTTGTCTGGGTTGGGGTGGATGTGGTAGAAACCTCTTGCTTGGTACATATATTATAGAAATAGGAGTGAAAATTCTCTTACATTTCTGTACTGCCACTGGTTTGCAAATATTTACAAATTTGACAGGTAGTACACCACCCACCAGAATAACATAAGTTATTATAAAATAAGTTTACAAAATACAGTAGCTGTACACTGCCAAATTACTAAGTAATAGACTATAATATATCTATATAGCTTATTATAATAAAGGCAAAGCTTTTATATAATTATAATATCAATGATTATAAAATAATCAAAATACATATCATATCTTGATAATTATAAATCTTAATATATATAGAATCTTAAAGATTTGTAATAAATTGATTACATATGTATAAGAATTTAAAGTTAAAATATTCCTTTGGTTTTGGCTTTGACTTTGTAATTTTTATCAAAAGTTAAGATTAGTAACTTGGTTTATTAGATGAGCTAAAGCTTGATGTTGATCCAGCAACCTATAAGTTAACAGCCTAATGCATTAACCAACTATACCACACAGGTTTTATTATGAAAATAACTACAACAGTCTAATCTAGAAAATGTTGCTATCTCTAAAAAATTACACATATAACATATAAAACATAGGAAATTATGGTAATTGTGAAGTTTTTGGCCATAAATTTAATAGTGTTTAGGAATTACTTATTAAACTTTAAAAAAATATATATAATTAACAAGTAACCCCTATACACTATTAAAAGCTGGTGGCCGTAACCACACCATGATTATCAAGTATCTCACTATCCTTTATGATAGTATTACAATAAGTATATAAATTTTATTTACAGCCAAGAACTCCACAATCGCCAAAATTATTTGCATATAACTGATTAAATGATTATAGATTATATATATATTATATGACATATGTCTGTTGATTTATATATAAAATAATCCTTTTCTAGTAGTCTAGATTATAATAGAGCTATTTTTTTCTAAAACAAACATTTATTTATATTAAATATACATTCATCTTCATTTATTCAATCAATAATAATAAATGTCAATCTTAAAAATAAAATAATGGTCTTCTCTTTTTATGTTTCTGACTGTCTTTATATTAATATTTGGATTTAGATTCCATTTTAAACAAATCAAAAGGTGACAAAAAATGGAAACTTCTTATTGGCTATAAATACTGAAAGAAATAATCATACACTACAGTAATTGATATTTAGCAGTATGAATGAAGTATTTAAAAGTATGATAATGACACATGTATAGAAAGTATGCAATAAATATTTTTATAAATCTAATTAACTATATTAGAAAATAATCGGAAAAAATATGTCAAAGGGTTATAAATTTAAAAATAAGTATTTACACATATATGAACATATAGTAAAGACACTTTAAAGACTTCACTGTGGCTATACAGATATATTATATAATCGTTATTATTATATAATATATGCAAAATCTTAATTTATATAATATGCATATTATATACACATATCCATTTCATTCATATTTTAAGTTTATAATATATTTGGTGATTGTGGAGTACTTGGCCATACTTTTTTTTCTCCAGAAAATAAACAACGTCAAAAAAATAAATGTAATACAATTTATATATTGTAAAGGATAGTAAGATACTTGATAATCATGGTGTGGTTGCGACCGCCAGCTTTTAATAGTGTATAGGGTTACTTGTTGATTACATTTATTGTTTGTTTGTTTTATGTTTTATTTATTTTCTGAAATTAATTTATGGCCAAGTACTCCAGAATCCCCATATATTTTAACCTTAATAAAATCAATTGACATATTTTTTCAAATTATTTTCCACTATAGTTAATTAGATGTATAGAAATATGTATTGTATACTTTCTATACATGTGTCATTATCATACTTTTAAATAGGGTGGAATGGGGTAATTCCAAAATGTTTTCATTTTAAAACCAGTTCAATTCATACATTTGAAATATTAAAACAATTATACTTTTTTTGTTTCATGTACACTTGTATATTTAAAAATAAATCAACTTAAAAAAATAAAAAATAAACCGATGTCATCTTCATACAATCATTTTCTAAATAATTAATTTTTTGAAAAATATTTTGAACACTTTTTTACTGTATTTTTTAGAGTGTGATCACTACTATTAATATTTTATAACATTTATTCAAATTATTTATTATCATTTTTTCATATTATCTAACTTATT
>JAYRBW010069395.1:0-24881 GCA_036023295.1 Invenusta paracnida | reverse complement strand
CTATGTGATATTGTACCTTGTGATTTTGTACCTTGTGATATTTTACCTTGTGATATTGTACCTTGTGATATTTTACCTTGAGATATTTTACCTTGTGATATTGTACCTTGTGATATTTTACATTGTGATATTGTACCTTGTGATATTATACCTTGTGATAATGTACCTAGTGATATTGTACCTTGTGATGTTGTATCTTGTGATATTTTACCTTGTGATATTGTACCTTGTGATATTTTACTATGTTATATTGTACCTTGTGATATTGTTCCTTGTGATATTTTACCTTGTGATATTGTACCTTGTGATATTGTACCTTGTGATATTTTACCTTGTGATATTTTACCTTGTGATATTTTACCTTGTGATATTTTACCTTGTAATATTGTACCTTGTGATATTTTACATTGTGATATTGTACCTTGTGATATTTTACATTGTGATATTGTACCTTGTGATATTCTCGGGACATATTGTATTATTATTTATGTAGGTATATTGATAATAATTAGTTCCTTGTTCGTACCTTAATATTGACTTAATGCTGTTTAAATTTTTACAACATAATTTTTTTATATTTAAAAAATCGTAATTCTACAAATATAACTCCCATTTTTAGGAAACTTTCCTGTTTTAGAAAGGGAGGAGCACTATACGCAATCAGATATTTGTTAAAATTTAACGATTTTTAATGACGTATACTCCTTATATTCTACAACTAGGTCTCGTAAAAAGGAAATTTTTAAAAGCTCTCATTCAAGAGTATTTTCTGCCAAAAATGTATACAAGCTGTATACGCTGCATTTGTTTTATTTCTTGAAAACTTAATCATTTCACACATTTTATAACATTTAGTTTTATGTAATCTATAAATTATATAATGCTTCTGTAATTCACGGTTTAAATAATATCAAGGTGCTGTACGGTGCTCTATTGCATTGCTCATACTTATTACTTAATTTTTCTTCTACTGGGAATTCTATAACCCCTTTTCTTATACGAATAGATTTTTCTTATGTTAATTATTGTTTGCCTACTAAAGTACTGTTTCAAAAATTATTATGGATACTTGAATAAGCAATATTTTATTTATTCATGTATAGGTACTATTTTTTCTTTACTATTATAATTATTTTGTCAATTATTCTTAACAGACTTGTACTTTATGTATAATAAAAACAAATCAATATAAGTTGAACAAAATATTTATTAATTCATCTTTGTAATTATGAAATTATTTTTATATCAAATGATAACTATCAAGAAAAAAACGACATTTAGATTGATTTAAGGGGCATATTACGTTATATATAGTAATATTAAAGAAAAGGTTACAAAAAACTGCAAATTCTAACATTTCAGACAAGAACAGTCTGTCTCAGCTAGGAATATCTATACTTATATACCGCAATAATACGGATATTTCAGTACTGAAAGCTTAACACTGTTAACTGGTATAAATATAATCACGTAGCTATATTCTCTCAGGATATCGAAATCTGTTGAGTAAATTGAATTTATCGAGATATATTATACTGGAGTTTAAAAAAAGCTGTCGACGAGCTATCTCGTCGATGCTTATATAGTCCCGAAGGTCTTCTAATTCTCATCTAATTAGTATAGTTCGCTTTGTGAATTTGATGAACGAAAGGATTTGATATGCGTGCAGTATAAGTATAAGGGTAGACTTCTACTTACTAGATAGGAATTTGTAGAAATGGAATAATAAACACCTACTAAACAAACCGGTAATATGCAGAAAGAAAAGGAACCATCATCGCCTTTATTATTTTTAATAAAATCTCAATTTGGAGTTAATTCCATTTTAGAGATCAATTTTATGCATTTTATAAGTTATATATAGATATATGTATATGTATGAGCGTTTAAATGGCTGTGATTGGCTAAGAGATTGAGACTTTGATGACAAATTACTACAGCCGAGGCGACTTAGTGTAGTATTAATGTTTTCCAATTTATAAACATTGAAAGATAGCCAAATAAAGAAAAATGCGTGCAAATTGTGATGAAATATGTTAGTGAACAGTGAATTATGATTGTAGTTTTTTTTATTCCATAGAATAAAAAGTGGATTATTCAAAAGAAGCAACTTTATCCGTTTTGAAATATATTTCCACAAATAGTTATTATTCTATTTATGATTTATTACTAACAGCTTGTAATATAATATGAGCTCGTAAACATACAATTGTTATATATATTACGAGTAAAGGATTTAATTTGGAGTATAACTTACTGTGGCATCATGCACGCATCATCACACGTTAATGTCAAGTCAACTGCCAAGAGAAGATCATCAAAATCTCATGTCAACAAGGGGATTGACGTGAGCCAACTACCGCCCGAAATACTCGTGAGTAATTTATAACGATACTCTTGTATACTTAATATGAGTGCCAATTATATATAGCTTAAATTATCTCGCTATACTATTTTTTTATTGCAAGACTAATTTAGAAACTTAGATAAAAATTGTGATTACTGTATCTTAATAAAACTTGCCTATTAAGATGTTTCTAGTAATTATATAGTTCATAGAAATGGGCAAAATGAAGATTTATTTAGTATTTTTATGAGATAATATACATATATACGTACATCTAATATAATAATTATTAAAAGTTTTGATTAAAATAGTAATGCTTTATGCATGTATTTTAAATTGTAAATATATTTTTAAACTCTATGTACCTAACAGTGGTATATTATACTTTGAATCTTTATTAAAGATATTATAAATATAAGTTACAATGTAGGTGATGCAGGAGATGTGAAACTTAATATTATTTCTGTATGTCATAATAGAGATTAACAATTTTTTTAATACAATTAATGCAGTGTATATACAAGTATCTTGGAGTGTACGTTGGTACTATGTAATATGTATTCCTATATTTTATGTAATTTTGTATGTAAATATTATTACGTAATATATTATGTAGTCCACTTGTACAGTATGTATGTATGTATTAAGACTAAAAAAACTTAAGCAGTATATATCGTATTGTGATATATAGCCAAAAGCATGTTGTAAATACATATTTTTATGTATGGTATAAGTACAGTATAACAAAAGTATTCTAATTTACAGAACTATTACTTCAAATGCCATTTCCATCTTTAAAATGTTAATTATATATTATACAATCATAAGAAATGTATTTGAAATAACAGATACAAACATTAACTTTGTGAAAAGTTAATTTATTTTAAATTTTCCACTTCGATTATATAAATAAGTGCATTTGTTTAAAAAATATCACCAAAAATAGTATACACATATGTATATATTATATGTATTTTTTAAATCTGAACCACGCAGTTTTATAATTATGTATAGAATAAAATTAATTAAATAAATAAATTGCCAACATTTTCAGTAACTTATGTTGTTATTATTTTATACACATATTTGATATGACAGTAAAGTATGTATGGTATGTAAATTATATATATGTAGATATGCAATAAATAAATTCCTTTATTTTATCAATTGATCCAGAATGCATTTAATATATAACCTAAAGTATTATGTTTACATACATGTACGTCAGTGCTTCAAATGTCTATAATCACTGTCAGGATACATAACCAATTCCCAAACTAAGATCAGTGTAATAATAACATTCCAATCAAAAAATCGATCGATCGTCACTTATAAAAACTTTTAATCTGTGCTTACTTATAACAACACATATTACATATTATATGTGCCCTGTAATTATAGTCAACTTTAGTTTACTACACCAGGTTTAGATCCTTCATCAAACAATCAAACAATACGTTTTGGGAATATCCCGTTAAGTGTCTCCTTATGGTGCTCTTTGACCATAAATTCCGCAGAGTTTAAAATCATTTTCGAAAACATGAAATATACATATTGAAGCTTTCAATAGTTTAACATTTATTATTTTATTTATTCATATCATTAAAGATATGTGTGTTGTCCACTTATTTTTTCCATTAAGTATGTTTTATTGTTATACAAAAAGACTATAGTTGTTTGTAGATATTTAAAATATTAATATTGATATTTTTAATAATATTAAAATGTTAGTTTAACTAATTTTTTTATGATAATAAAGTGTTCAAAAATGTTCAATTCTCATATTTTAACTATTTCTTTCTTAATTTTTTAGTTATAAAATAAATGTGTTATATTTTGTAATATATATATTATTTTACTTTCGAATGCAGAATGTCATATTTAAATTATAGCAAAAATGATATTGGATAACTTAAGCTATATATATAATCTATGTATATAAAACTGATATTGGGAATAGAATTTTGATTAGCATATAAGCTCAATATTTAAAGCAGTAAAGTTGATTATTAAAAGATACTATTGAAAAACAAAATTTATCGAAATTCACTCAGTGTACATTTATGGAATAAAGTAATTATTCATTATTCATTATTTATAAAACTTAAACCAATTTCATAAATATATTATATAAAATATAAATCTTCTTTGGTTTATTTATTACTGATACTTAATAAGAAGAAAAACAAGAATGATAAATACAGAATTAATTGTATTTTTATAAATTGACTTTTGCGTTAAAATAATATATATATCTACATATATTCACTTAGACCAAAATTAATAATAAAAGTAATTTTAAGAAATTTCAATAATACTGGATACAAATAACTAGGTACGTGTAAAAAATTAAATGTATAATAATTTATTATTTAGATATTGAGGAGTAACATTTATTAATTCTATTTATGATTTGCTAAATGTAGATTCATTTATTTAGTGTAAACTTTGTTTAACTATACTAATAAATTGCTTTCTTTTGTCCTAACATCGGTGAGATTTCGCGATAAAAATACATTTGGGATTCTCTTAGATGTATAGATGTATATATTCATTATAGAAAAATCTTATATATTGCACACCTGTATTATTAAAAATATTTAATATTACTGATGTTTTTATAACTAAATTAAATTGTCAGACATAAAACGATATAAACTATCTATATGTTTTAGGTATATTTGGGTATATATCTTAGAAAGGCGATATATCTTCGGAATCAGCAGCATATTCTATTTGTTAACGAAATTATTCTATTTGATATATAATTGTATTGTTATTTTAAATAATCTTATAATAATTATTTGAATTAATAATAAATATACTCAAGAGTTGCGTAAAAAATTAAATATATGTGTGGACGTTGTACAAACGTTTGAATCTTCATTTGTAGTTAAACACACAAATACATTTTATTTAAAATATATCTGCAAAATAATATTTAGCATAAAATACGAAATGTTCCTATATCGTATAATTTATTTATTTTTTCTATTTTTAATAAAAACTCAATGTTAACAATTTGTTATCGATGTTAGAAAAATTTAATTTCAAAATATCATAACACCTAGATTTTAAACAAGTACAATGATGAAACTAAAATATCGATTTTGTCAATATCTAATTATAGAAGTGCCCAAAAATTTAATTTTTATCATCAAAGGAGTTTTATTGATTATTGCAAACGAGAGTATATTCTGTGGGGGTTTCACTTTATTGTAATATTTATGCCTATTAATATGCCCTGGATACTGTCAATGTCGCCAAGTACGAAGAAAGCTTTAAAATCAACACGCATCCATATTTTTATACATTCACTTTTATTTTACGGTCTAAAATAGAAAAATATATAATTATAGTGGGACAACTTCACAAAGAAATATTTCACAGTCTTTTCATATTTCATTGGAAATATTAATTAATTTTTTTATATATTCAATCGTGTTATATTGTATTATTTACAATTAATTAGCTAACATTTTGAAATAATAATTTGTCTATTTAGAACACAACAGTTAATTGATACGTATAAACATATTTCAATTGAAACATGGGATATAAACAATATCAAAATATATTCATATTATCGGATAATGAAGATATATTTGTTGCTGCATTATGAAACGTATGAGTTAATTATACAAATTACTGGAAAGGTAAATATTTATCAAATTCAGGTAAGATATTGTATGTGCCACACATTTAATATTTGACTTTATGGATATTAATTATGAATTATAACTCTTGTGATTATTAATACTGCTATTAAATGTATTTAGCTAATTTTGTGATCCAACTTTATAAAACATCTATTTATTTTGCATATTTAGATAAAATATTTAACATACTACGTGAATCGGTTTGTAAGTATTTTTGTAAGTAAATATTTTGGGGAGCATTTAGTTTGGAGCATTTAGTTTTATTAGTTTTATACTTTAAAATAGTTATTTATATGCATATGCGTGATTTTTATTTAAATTTTAGTATCTTACCGTATTATAGCCTATATAAAATATAATTTTTCTCTATATAATTCACAGAAGGTAATATTTGATTGTGACAGGGCTCAAAGGATGTAGTGTTGGTATATATGTAAATTATTTGAACAGAAGGAAAGGAGGCTGTCCAGGGTTTGGAAATGTGTAAATGAAATCGTTAGTGGTTTACAGTTAGTCGGACATAAATTTATGGATGTGGTGTGTTGTCCCATTTGATATATATATATATATATACTTATATGTATCAATATATGAAGTCAGCCCCATTGCATTGGCGATGATAACACTCATGAAATACAGTACCAGTGGAGTGTTTATGAATACACTTATAGGTATATAATATATATATATGTATATATAAGGGGTAGCTGGTATAGTAAGTCAAATTTAAGATTGTAGCAACAGAAAAGCAGGAAAAAGACGAAAAAGCGAGGGGACACTGCAATAATCATAAATAACTTCTCGGATGGTCCCTTGTGGTTGATGGTACGATCAATTCCCGTTCGTTCCGAGTAGAAACAACATTGCTCCCAAAACGAAAGATGTGACGCTATGCTTTTAGATCTGTGTAGATTTGTAGATCTGTCGCGCGGATCGTCTGAAAGATCCATATCGGATTTCTATTTATGGATTTATATGTATATATGTAATATGTTTGTAGATATTGTAGTTACGGGTGGGCATGTCTAATATCTACTAAAGGGGACCAGATAGTAATTATAATTTACAACTGTCGCATACACATTCACTTTTCATAGTACATGTACTTAAATTGAATAATTTTCAAAAACTATAAACATATCATTTTTGAAATGTTTAACAATATTTTCTGCATAATTATATATGTAGTAGATAAATATGTCGCATATATGTATATCTATGACCAATGATAACTATTTGGTTATTATATGTATATTGTTTTATTATAGATTACTGTCTAGATATGATTGATAACAAAAGAGATATTTCGTAGAATACATATGAAGAATATACCTTTGTTCTTCTCAAGACAAAGGAACAATAGGGTCTTGTTTAGGAATAGTATTATTTAAGAGTAAGCTTTTCAAGAGACAATGGGACAAAGTATTAAATGAAATATTTTATTGTAATACATTATGTAATATATGATATAGTTAAAATATTAGTAGGCAAATAGACATTATAATTAATTTAAGAGACAATTTTCTAAATAAAGATATACACTGTGTAATAGTTATAATACATTACATAATATGTATATCCTTCATTACAACTAAAGTGGTCTTAAACATATGTGTGTGTTTTTAGTATATTTTATCATTTAATTGAAATTATTAGGCTAAAATAATACTATTCTTTTAGATGTATTTGCAATCACATTGTAAAGGCAGAATTAAACGGAATCTATATTAAAACGACTTTTTATAAAAATTCTAGACAATAAAAAATCTCTTAGCTACAAATTAAGAAAACCAGTCACAATAACATACTGCTTATGAATGCGAACTGCATATATATTTGCATTTTAACGAGAAAATAAATACTTAAATAAGTTTAATAAGTTGAAATATTTCGAACATGAATGACATACTGTTTGTTACTGAATGCTCTTGAAAAGTTGTTAGATAGAAAATCTCGTGATAAGAAACCTTTAAATACGAAAACACAAAGACTGTTAATACAATTCAGTGCGCAATTAATAATTCGATATAAAGGATTGAAATAATATTCAAAACATAATTTAAATTATTTCACAGAGTAGAGACAATTAATTAATTATCCGAACATGGCAAATGTGTATAAATGCACATTTTGAGCAAATTATATATTGTTAATTCTTTAAGAGGGATTGACATCACTATCTGGATGATTATCACTATAAAACGTGTTTATTTATAAAAAATTACTGCCTATCTCACTTGCTGACTCGAGATATGAACGTTTTTCAAAATCATATAATATCACTTTGATATTTAAAAAATAGTTTGCTTTATATTATAGTTCGAGAATGCATTATATTTTAGTTTCTTATCTATTTCATGAACAATAGACATATAATATTTAATGTTTGAAAACAGGCTGTTATCTTTTATTATAATGTACAACTTTTGTATTGTAAGTTTATTGGAACATACATATATGTATTACAATGTATTGTTACTTAATGCTATAACATATTATCTAATAAGTAAAAATTATTTTAGTAAGAATGTTTGCAATTAATTTTATTTAGATTTATAAAGATATGAGTTCATTATGTAATATATAAAATTTATATATACATATGAATAGTTTGTCATATTTTTTGGTTTTACTCTCATAAGAAGTTGATAATCATTAAAATTATAGCACAACTTTCTTATAATTATGGCATACTTAATATTTCAATTACATTGAAAAATAAAATTAAGTAGGTACTTAATGCGAGTGTTAATTATATTATCGATTTATGTGAAAATATACTAGCTGAACGCTCTTTCTGACTTTAAAGAAAAACATCACCAAATATTAAAGTGCCTTTCATTTTAGTTTCAATCGCTATTTAAACACATTAATATAATTAATTTTAACAAATGAATATTTACATTTAAAAAATTGTATTGCGCACTTACTTAATAACTATATATAATGAAATATCAATAAAATGGATTTTAATAAGTTTCTGTGTTTATATTACAGGGATTATAAAACTGTTATAAAATATAATTTGTAATTTTTCATAGAATACAACATGAAATATAATCACTACAAAATGTTATCATAACATTGAGAATATCAAAAGCTTTCAAAATATACTACATTGCGCTTTTCATGTTTTCTCTCTTTTCATCAGAATTACTTAAATACTGTATTTATTGAGTCATAATTATATTTCAGTTTATATATTTATTCTACCTATATATATATTATATATAATATCAAATTTTGCACTCATGTGTTGCAGAAGTCTATGCGTCTTGTGCATAAGTTATTATTTTAAATGGGAAAAGTCTGCGCGTAGAAAAGTTGATTGTGAATTATAGGTGGAAAATAGAATTTTTGACATTGAGTGCACTTCAATAGCAAAATCAACAAGCACAGGAGTAATCGATACATATTGTTAATAGTGTGCGCACTTATAGTCTAATATATTACATATAAAATGCCAGTGGCATAAATATAGACGCTCTATGTAGGTGTATGCAACGGTGGTGCTTTAATGTTATTGTAATACCTTATAGGTGCAGGCAGTATATAAAATGTGGTTCCCAGTGCTATTGTAGAAAAACGGGGGCTTTCCTTAGAGCTAATTAAGCATGAGAGCTCTTTATTAAAATTTAGGTCTGCACCACATATGATAATAATGTAATGATTTAAAAGTCAAAATTTAGAACTGAAAGTTGGATGGATTGTGGAAGAGGTAAGTTTGGGACGGGGGGGGGTGCGGCCATGATAATGGGGGTGCGACAGCGATGTTAGGGGTGCAGTCGCGGTGGTAAGGTTGCGGTATGAAGAGACATTTAGAGGTACTGTTGTATGTCTCTCAGAAAAAGGTAAAACTTTAACATCTTTATGCTATAAAGCGTACATATTCCGCGCAATTAACTCTGGGTAAAAGTCAGCAAGAGGTGGGGTAATAATATAATGCATTTCGTGCGTAGCAGTAGACATTTATCGTCATGGAAACCCTTTTTATAGATATGATATTATCTTAAGAACTGCAGTTACGCGCAATAAAATGGAGTGTCGTTTTTTACTATTGATAGTTTTTTTGCCCCAGATGGAATACATCATTAATATTTAATCTGGGTAGCTAATAATGCTTGTATTAACAACGACAGCGTGCATCGGGAAAGCAATTTATTTAATTTTAAAGTCTGTTTATTTGTTTCACAATTATATAAAATGTCGTTGATCATACCTCTTGCATTATGTTGTGCATTGTCGCGTCCATTGTTGTTCGCTTGTCAGTTGCAGGTGAAACAAAAAATAGAGAGAATGGAATAAAGGCAACTCATGGTCCCTAGAAAAAGGGCAAGGAAAACGTCGAGATGTCGGATTTCCGGGGAAAACCTTCTCTTCCTTTAATGGTATTGTCACATCCTAGATACGAAAAGGGATAGACAGACGCGCATCATTTTGATGATGTTGCTATACAGGAAATTGTACTATCTCTATATAATCTAGCTACTTGATTGACCCTATATATTGCACACACTTGTCACAATTGTATTGTAAGCTAGTATAATAGCTTTATTTATAATATATTAGATGCCAATGTCAACTCTTACATGAGCGACAAGTTGTATGTGAGTTATTAAGTAAAAATGAGTAAGTTTAATATCAAGCTATAGTGATTATACAAAACTGCAAGCATCTTCTGCGTCCCTCTGCGTTGAAAGAAGTGTGCTTGTGCTGTTAAGAAGGGAATGTATTTCCAACCCTTTCAAAATTGACATTTTTTGTTGTACACTATTTAATGCCCCAATTAAAAATATATTTAATATAAATGGGATGTTATTATACATAATTGGATGCAAAGTGCTTTAATATCAAAGTTTTGTTCAGGTTTGGTGATAATGTAATAATTGTATGTGAAAGTCATATGAACTGATCTCTTGTGAATGTAGTACAAAAAAACACAAAAAATATACTTCAAAATCTTAGTGATTTTATTATTTATGATTCAAATCGTTCTATTATAAGAATTGAATATAATATATTTTCATGTTACAAAATTTAAGCTTTCAGTTAATTTATCCGCCGTATTTATTAAATATTCTTTTTACAAACTGTAAAAGTTTGTGATAAATAATACAATATTACCTTTTTTTGAATATTTTGAATGCAGAAAGAATGAGCACTAAAACATAATCATTTATTTTATTTTCTATACACTACATAATATTGATTTAAACATTATGTAAAAGCGTTTATTAAAACAACTTATAAAGAGCACAAATTATAATATATTTTCTGTATAAGAAAATGCATATTTCAACAACAAATGTATCGCATTATTTTTAAGTTATAAGTTGTGTTATATTATATCATTAACAGGTTCCTCAGAAAATGTTTTAATAATTTCGACTCAAAATGAAATTGTACAAAGTGAATAATGTAACCGTTAAATGAAATATCTCCTTATTTATAGATTTGTTCATTTTAGTTGCGCAAAGCAATAATCTATTGAGCAAGATGTTTATTTTTTATTTATTTTTGAGAATAGGAAAATCATCAACACTTATAGATCCTATTTGACAATTTAAAATACATAGTTTATTTAATTTAGATGTACAAACATATATATATTTATAATCAATAAGTAATAAGTAATTTCCCTGCAGAGTTTTCACACTGTTCCTTTAATCGTGACAATATATTCCATACGTTCACTGTCCCAGACATATGAATATTCACCTTTTGTATGTATTAAATTATGTTCAGTTGGCCAAGTTAAACTGCCAGTTACTAAAGATCGGGTGTATATAATACTTGAGAGGTAACATAATTGCTAGAGATTTGGGACATCTTTTATTTTATGTAAGTGGATGTGTTATATATTGATAATTTAGATATAAGCTATTCTATATAAAACCATTGGTTTTCGTGTATATGGAAGGTGTGGGCATACTATATATATATTTGCATCAGTACAAAATAGTTGGTACGAGTATATTTATCAAACGAGGAAAATATACTTATTAAAGCGTAAGAAACATAGATTCTGTTGACATTAATTGTTAAGAAGTTATGCAGCTGAATTATTAATAATAAAAGTGTAGATATGGTTCTTCAGTGATGACCGTGGAAGACAGTGTTTAAAGTACCTTAAATACATCAATACATAGAAGCAACCTCTTCGATGGAATTAACTATATACTTTTTTATTTAAAACATTATTTTATTTAGAAATTATGTAGAGGATGAATTTATAAAAATTATATTTAGTAATAAGCAGAATATTATATAATATAATGGCATTATTATAATACAATTTCGTTATCGTTTCGTTTCGTTTCGTTAAGTGACATCTTTAAAAATGCATACTGTTTGATAAATAGTACATGCTCTAAATTCCAACAAATATATATGAAAATATTAAATATAAATCAATAGTGTTTAAATTTATTATTGATGCTTAGGTACTATCTGAATCATTGCTTTGACATGCCGTGTTCTGGAATGTTATGTTCGTTATATATGTAAACTACTGTACAATGGCTGATATAATAAAACATTATTATATTTATGTTTTATAATTCAGCGCTTTGTGGGAAGCTGTGAGATATTTTAATTTGCAGATATGATGTGTTGTCGAGAATTTTTAGATTTATTTGATTATTTCCAATAATGAAAAGTTTTATGTAGTGATGATTTGAAGTTAAGAATTATGTAGAGTTGCCGTGATCGTTCGAATTAGAAATAGAAGGGGGGTGTTATGATAACCTATAAATCGTGCGCTGCGTCAACATAATAGTGGTATTAACTATACATTGTAATGATATAATCAAATATAACATTTCTGTTGCTAAATTGGCATTAAGAGTAATTGAGAATGTTTGTTTTGAGAATTATATATTGGGTGAAAGCAGTTAATAGGAATCTAAATTTGTTGTTAGTATTTTGAAACGGTACTATTTGTAATTTGTGTTTTGGTAACATGTATATACTTATATGTAGGGATATAAATAAAATACAATATAACACACAATATATACATATATTATACATGTATTATGCGTGATATATGTAGTAATACAAATAAATATAGTGACATAGGTCAACTTATTTGAAATATTAAAACAAAACAATATTCAAAGTTTTTCAAAACGCGTTTTAAATCATTGTTTTCATTGTGAGTTATTATAGTGTATTAACCCGATCCAAACAGGATTTTTTTGCACATCCATATATCCTGGGGGGCTATAGTGTCCCCACCACCTATAATTTTTAAACTGTATAATATAGTAAAATTTAAAACTTTGTATGTAGTTCAACAAACTGTTTTTACAGCTTTTTTACATTTTCCATTGAAAAATGGCCGAAATTATCTTGAACTAAATTTATATAAAATATGTATTTTTACAACAAAAAAAGAACAAAAATAAAAATCAGAGAAATTAAAAAACAAATAAGTTTCCCAAAAAAAACAACATTTTATTGTACTTTGGACTTATTACATGAATAACCTGAATCAAAGTTTCTTCAATTTTGAGAAAGAATTTAATATATAAAAAGTGCGTTTTTCTCATTTTTATAAAGGATGCATTTTAAGAGTGTGATCACGTGACCCCCCACCCCTTATGGTGCACAATAGTCACGTGACCAATCCTTTATGGTGCACAATAGTCACGTGACCACCCGTTTATGGTGCACAATAGTGCACCATAATCTTCAAACATTAATAAGCAATAATCTTCAAACAATATCTTCCCTCATACGACCCTAGTAGAGATGCAGCTAAGATCGCATACATCATCATGCATCATCTAGAAGTCAATGAATGTGTATGAAATATATACATTAATACATTAATATTTAGTTGCTTTTTTTAAAACTTATTCAGATATTTACAATTAATATCACTTTTGTATTAGGTTTTAAGCTTAAATGTGGTCTAATTGACACATGCTACATATATTTGCTACAAACTTCAAATAATATATACGTACATATGAATATATGATTACTCTATATATCCAGTGTAAAATATTAACATAGGTACATATCGTGTATTTAAGCCATAGTTTATCGAAAATTTTACCGTATGTACAATTAACAAAATAAGGGAAATGAAAAGATATTAATTGAATGGCATATATTATGTATAGGTAACTAGTGTATATATTGCCGTCCTTTTGTCGCTATAGATACATGGGTAATGAGCGTGTAAGTACTTATATTCGGTTTGTATAGGCTAAAATATGAATGAATTTGTATGATCTTACATGTTTTTCTACATTCGTCTATATGTGAAATACATTCATGAATTTTTAATTAATAATAAGTACAAATATATTCTATTAATCGTTAGAATATGGTTATTGAGCTTTTTAGTGAGGTATGTTATTTTTAATAATAAGGAAAACTTAGTTATCAACAAAAATTTCAATTGATAATGTCCTAACATTAGTCAATTTTGGTTGGAGAATAAACCTAATATGTAACAATAATATTAGATATATGAAAACTTTTATATATTTCCATGAAATGATTCCTTTGTTTAAAGTTTTAAACTATACTTCATATATGTGTATTGTCTTGGTAAATCTACCACATTGTTATCGGAAATCGAATACAATTTTCACAGGAAAGCCCTTTAGTCTTATTTTATGTAATAAATATATTAGACTTATATACAGAAGCTGTTAAAAAATAAATAAAATATGGTTTTTAGCAATTCCCATTCTGTGATTTATGGCGTTGATTGTACCAAGATGTATGTATTTAAGTTATGCTTTCAAGTGTCTAGTGGTTTAAATAATTCAAGAAAGAGATGGAATTTCCGTGTTGACTTAAAAGAAAGCGGATGTTTGTCTACATTGTGTCAAATGGTTATTGATTTGAAATAGGGAATGTACTCAAAAGTTAGATTATAACAATAATAGAATAATACCACAACCTAGCATAAAATATTTTTATTATCTAATACATTTATGCGAGCTATATTTAACATCAGTTGTTTATTTTAGATAATTATCTTTGAAAACCATTAAATTATTTAAAAATTTTAAATTGCGCAAAGGCATAATTTTTATTTAATTTGACTTTAAAATAAAAACACTATCTATTCAATATTTTGACGAGGCATTATGACTATTTTTAATAAAAGTTACGCTTTTTAAAGATTTAATTAAAATTTTACAATTTTGTAAGTCACATAATAGACATACAAATTTGAATTTCCATACTCTAATTTTTGAAAAATAACTTATGTTTCAAATTTTTCAGTTAAATTTTATGCTCAACAATACAATGTTTTGGTGTAGACGCGTAGTCATTTAAATTGTTATTTTTTTAGTTCAGTGCATACTCTTGAGTTAATGAGTTTTATGATCTGTGTGATCAGAGTTAACTGTTCTCACTTATACTCTCTCATCTGAGACACAAAGGATGCGTTCCGATCTGTTGAACACCACCGATTAATCTTCATTCAATACAGTTCCATTTTTAATAGTATTATACTATTTCCGATATTTCACTGAGAGTCCTTTTACTTTTAATTTGGTCTTCTGGATGATGTATGCAATCTTAACTGCATCTCTACTGGTGTCGTATGAAGGAAGATAATATTGTCGTTTATATTATCGAATAAATAGTTATCCAAGAGAAGTGTGGTCTACTTAGCTTGCCAATATGCGTGTTGATCGGTCGTTGTGGCTGCGAGTTGTCGTTATTCGAGACCAATCTATTAGTTCATCTGTTCTCAGGTTACGCCTAAGGGACCCAATCCAGCTGATTGAAGTAGATGCCATCCGATATCAACCGTGGAAGATGTTTTTTTTGTATAAGTCAGCAGAAGCGGTCTTGCCAACATAATTATGTATTCGGCACATGTTTCCAAATTAGGGGACAATCCTAACATACGCATCAAGCAGTACTTTAAAAATTAATTTGAAAGATCGTAGTATGCCGCCAATGTTGATTTTAATTACTTTTTGTCCCTGAAAACGTTGGCCTTACTTTTACTCTTTTACTAGGATCGATTTGAAGCACGCACTTAAGGCATGCTATGCTATTTTCGAGTACTTCACTTTTCCTTCAAATAACGATGTTTAATGATTCGCGCTCCAGCAAGTTTATAAGATAAACAATCCCAACGATTTTTTTAGTCTTCTTTGAGATCTGTTTTTTATGGAGTGAATTAAGAAAGGAATGGTTTACGTGGAAATTTAATATTTTGTGAAAACATTTTTGTGCTTTAATATTCAATAAATTAAAAAATGTTTTTATATGGTTTTATAAACAAAAATAATTTAATGTTATTTGTTTACTTTAATTTATTTTTGAATCAGTTATCTACGTTAGTGCGGATAATTAAGTTTAAATTCCAGTTTTACGCATTATATGTTTTAATAAATATCTTTAATATGTCTGTTTTGTATTATGGAACATGATTAATAAATAAATCTAATTGAAATATTATGCTAACGTATATTGAAAAACACATTTTACGTTCGACTTGAGCTGTTGCACTACACTAGACACAATTCTGAAAAATGTTTGTGTTCTATAATTTGATTAATGTTATTAAATCTGTTCTCAAATGGCTAATTAATGTAATTTAACGTTAACTACGTATTGAAAATACAGATTGTAAATTAAACATGAACGGGTGTAATACAAAACACTGGAATAAGCATACAAGAAATTATAAATAAAACATTTAAAAACATTATCAACATTATCAACATTATACTGCTTATTATTCTGAATACTAAATAATCAATATAATTTTGGTTTTAAATATTTATAATAATATAGACGATATGAATAAAATAGAATAGGTGGTATTGAGAACAGAGATAATACATTGTATATTGTAATGTATATTGTAGCAAAATAATATTTTAAATTCAATAATGAAATTTTAGGAATATATATGTAGGACAATATTGCGACAAAATTATACGAAGAGCCAAGAAGAAAATCAATAGATTTAAATAAGCTCTTGTTGTCATAATGTGGTATTCTGGTATTAAGTGTTTCTATGTAAATTTAGTTCAATGAATATGTTTATCGTGCTAAAATACATTCAGTTAAAGCTAAATAAGTTGTTGAACATCATGCCCTTGTCATGTGATTTGGGAATTTAACTTGATTGATTTGACTGTTGCATTTCTAAATAATTAGGCGGGTTCTATGATAATAATAATAAAGTGTCATATGTTTAAGTTAAGTTAAGAATATTGTTATTATAGAATGAGAGCATAACTACAAATGGTATTCGTAATGTAAACCGTTGATACTTTAACGACACCCAACTTCTGTGTTCAAAGTTGTTTCTTTGATGTTACAATTATAAAAATAAAATTGATGGACCTTATGCTGGAAATGCATTAGCTGTTCTCGTGCAGTCTGAAAGGGATGTGCAAAACACGAATTGGGTGTTAATTTGGGTTTCCGCAAATGGTCTTATTAAAAGGTTCTTCCCGGCCGTTGTTAGACTACAAAAAGAAGAATCTCCTTATAAAAGGTTAAATAATAAGGATCTTTTCTTTGAATTCTATTTTAAGATCTAATTTAACAACAGTTGGTATAAAGAGCTTTTCCATAATATTTAATTAGTAGCTCTGATGTTGCGAGAGTGTCACCTTTTTGTGATCATTATATTACGATCACATAATATGTGTAACACTATCTAGAATAACTAAAATGATTACTCTATTCAGACATTATTAATTGGTTATAAAAATATATAATTATAAATAAATTTGAATATTAAAAAGTGATTCTGAAATGTTGCCTACAATTTAGATCGAAATATTTGATACAATATACAATTCAGATTATTAGCGAATCTGTTATATATTGATGTCATGTTACATATTATTGTTATAAACTTTAGATTTTATATAATATGAATTATATGTATCAATAGTATACTTTTTATTTTGTATTCTACATACATAGCTATATAAGAACTGGGTATTATTACACGCGTGTTAGTATAAATGGATTTTAGGAATAATAAAATTATTCATCATATTTGAAAAACATTTGAAAGACTCCCTTATGTATGTCACATATTTATGATAAGCAGAAGATCCTAATTAATAATATTATATTTATAGGTTATATATAATATGGTAACCGTTTTCTTCTTAATGAATGAGACAAACTATGCGAATATAGATTTTATATTCTCGGGATATAAACTTCGTAGTAATTAGTTAATTAATCTTATTAATCACCTGTGAATAGGTTTGTATGCATTTTTAAATATATTTTATTATTATTAATACTTTAATTAAACGACTAATATAGTTAGTATTATTTTCTAGGGTTACATACATATACGTATATTATTTTGCGATGTTCCTTGACATTTTATTGATATTTGTATACATCATGCAGCATTATTTTAATACTGTATAAACTGTGTACTTAGCAAACTTCAGTACAATTTCCTTATTTATTGTAACCTATTTTTTTAATTACCATATATCAAGTTAAAAGAAAAAACCGATAATCAATTTACAGTACACATTTAAATAAAAAAAATAAAACAATTATTTTACAGGCATCGTTTGAATAATAAGCTAAATGCTGCCTTACGCAAATATAGTTTTAGTATTTGTCAGCATGTGATTATACAGCAAATAAATTATCTATGTAAGTTGTTAACTATATGTACATTATTAAAATATTATGGTTAAGAGCATTGAGAATAAGATTTAGTTATGTTTCTTTATTAAGAAGAATCATTCAAATAGAAGATATAAGAGTACGTCTTTAAATTTATATTACACCTTTAGTTTTCATGTATATTTTTCGAATTCTCTGCCTAATAGATTACATAATTCCCCAAGGATGTTAGTTTATGAAATAATTCAAGCAAAATGTAATATTTTTCATCTTTGAATATTTTATAGTATTTTCTGCTCAGTGTATTTTAAGTCGTATATATACATATATCTGTTTTGTCATGTTTGCCTTATGTGAGTGTTATCTAGACGTGCTGCTTTTGAAGTAGCATATAATTAAACTGATTACTTGGTTATTGTTACAGTTATAAAAAAAATCATTATAACGTTGCAAAATTATTCCTCCGCTGTCTATAATTATGTCAAATAATGTATTTGATTACTTTTCTGAAATTAAGGTATCAAAGTAAAAAATATGGTTCAGGAGGAAGCAAAACTATATATTCTAACGAATGTACACCCAATGCTAATTAGGAAATATGCATTTTTGCCTATTAACTTAAAAATATAGTGATGCCGATACAATATTAAATTTTTAGGAAATGAATATAATATGCATTGCATATACACATATATGTATATATACATACTTATCAATATCCATTTTTATTCATTTTAATAATTTTTCTATATAAGTCTCGGTATATGCATCAATTTGTTATTGTATTATTTACATATATAGTGTAGTAGTTTTGAAACTCATTGAATTTCAAAAAGTTCATCTGCAGAAAACAGAAAAATTCCGATGTCACAATGTTAAAAAACGTTTATAATTTCTGTAAAATGTTTAAAAGTAAAGTAAAGCTGTGTAAATATATTTCAGATTTATTACTTTTATATACAGTAAATATTCTCCTTCAATGATTACATTATAGATATGTATGTATGTATCGGAAATTATATATTATATATTATGTACACTATGCATATAAATACAGTTCAACGTGCTTAAAATTATTCTACGCAGATTGGACAAATTGTACTCTATAAAATTATAATAAATATATTATACATAATTAACCAATGGTGTGAGTTTTAAACAACCATAACAATATCAGAATATTACATGATAGCGACATGTTTCGTCTATTGCAATACACATCTTCAGTTACCATCATGTAATACTATGATATTATACATAATGTTTAGAACAATTATCCATCACTTCCACACAGAGTGAGGCGGATTCTGTTTAAGATAATTTTCGATTTTTTTTATCTCGTCAAGGAGACATGCTCTTCAACAAGAACCCTCAATATTACTGTACAAGCACCCTAACCACGTTTGAAACATTATCTGGCAGTAGGCAGCTGGTTTACGTGCTTGCACAGTGATAATTATTAGGGTGCCAGTGTGAGATATGTTCAGTTAACGAGATCAAATACAATCGAAAACGGATCCTGTTCTGTCCAGATCCATAGTGGGATATTATTATTGACAATATCCATGATGATGACAATAATAAAAGCTTAAACTCAAATTCGGTTGACAAATCATGTATACGAAACATCAGGTGATTGTGTATATTTTATTCTTACTTTAAATACAGACGTTTTTCTATATTGTCAGTATTTAGTGTATATCTATTAGCGTTGCTTACATAGTGAAGTCATCAGTAAGTGATGAAGTATACGCGAGGTTTCTAACAGTATAATAATACCTGAAATAATTAAAAACCTTCATAAAAATGTATTTATTTATTTAATGGTATAAATAAAGCAAAATTAATTCAGTAGACATAAATAAATTATATATGTATGTATATATAGAACAAATATTTGCACAGCTATCTTATTTAATTTATTATTTACACAAAGAATAAAGAATAAAGAATTTACACAAAGAATTTTACCATGAATAATTTAGAATTATATAAGTATAATGCACTATTAAGAGTTAGCCGTTAATGTGATTTTAAATTTTATTTCAAAATGGGTGGAAATTAAATGACAAAACTGTCAATGGTGATATTTTGTAGTTAATAATATTGATCGATTAATCATTTTTCATTTTATACTACGGATGTAAATGCACAGTTGAGTATAGAAATATATTTGTAATGATATCTTTTTTAATAAGCTTCATACTGCAGTTTTGATAAATTTAAAAACTCCCTTAATCAAACTGAAGTCATTTTGGTACATATATTGATTGTGTTTGATGATGTGTTAATTTATGGTTGCAAATAAAATTTCAATCAGAGCTACATGAATAGATATATAAATATTTGCTTATTTAACTCATTATTCTCTTTTGAAAGCACTGTTACATTTCTATATTATTTTGAGTATTAACTCATATAATATCTAAATAAATAAATAATTACATGCACTTTAAAAGTCTACAGATACTAAAATTATTAATAATATATTATATTATATATCATAAAAAGTTGGAAAAAAAGTACTATATACATACAATATCTAGAGGCATATACTTAAAACTGGGCATTATATTCCCTTTGAATTATTCAGCTAAAGTTTCGATCTGCAGATATTATGGGAACAATAGGTTTGTGTTTACCAAGATAGATATGTGTAAATCTACAGTATTTTCTACATAAATACAAGAATATATTATATAGATAGTTGTCTGAACTGTCTAAATGAAAATGGCAATTCGTTTAAAGAATACATTTCAATACTTGTACTTATTTTCTACAAGACAATACTGTAGATATACAAAATCCAATATTGGTAAAAACAAGTCTATTGATTATATAATACTATGTGCAAATTGAATTTTTCAGTTTTATAATAATTGTCAAATGGAAAGAGCTCTTGGTTTATCTAGTAGGTACGTAAACATTTAATACCGGAAGCTTGTGTACTGGGAATAGATTATGCTCGGCTAACCTAGCTATATTCTAATTCGGAAATGTTTTCGTCACTGGAGAAGACTTAATAAGGTGTAAATTCCAATTTCATTGTAATATGCCGATCCGTGGACAGAGACTGGATTATACTTGCAAATAATATAATCATGTAAATCAAACTTGATCAGTTAGAGAAAAGAGTATAGTAGTAACCCAAAAGAATAGAAGAAACAGATAGAAATATTTTGATTTTGAAGGGAGTTTGATCAAAGGAAAATATCTGGCGGAGCCTTTGAAACAAGAGTTGTTTGATGAAATAATATGTTTATAGTGCCTATTATCTTGATTTATATATTTCGCTTTCAAATGTATTGATTGTCAATGATTCTAATCTAACGCTACAGTAAGTTTTAAAATAATTCATAGTGTAAAAATATGCAAACACGTGGGAAATAATATTGGACCATTATATGTACTACATTTATGTGAACGTGGTTACTTTATTTTGTTTTATTTCTCGTATTTATGATTATTATGAACAATTAGACATAAATGTTTCATTTAATTCAATCGAAATACTAACCGAGTATACTTTCTTATCATACATTAAACGCTCTGATGATACTGCTGAAAGAGTAAGCTCAAGTTGCGAGAAATTCACAGCTGAAACAATAAAATATTGACTATAGAAATTAGCATTTGCTTATGTTAGCAAAACATTTTTATTTCACCGCTTTATTTAAATTTATTATAAAATTAGCCAGTATTTAACACATGTGTTTAACATTTGCAAATATTATTGTTCTTACTTAAAATTATATAATAATTGTTTATTTAATAAAGTATTGAATTATTACAACTTTAATAATAATAATATTATATATAAATACATAATTTTTAAAGTCAATATTTTATTATATCACTGAAAAAAGAAAGTGTAGATTAACACCAAAAAGTGTAATTCGGTTTACATACCAAAGTGCAAATTTACACATCGTTGTGTAAACCAAATTACACACCTAAATAGTGTTAATTTACACACCGCTGTGTAAACCGAATTACACACCTAAATAGTGTTAATTTACACACCACTGTGTAAACCGAATTACACACCTAAATAGTGTTAATTTACACACCACTGTGTAAACCAAATTGCACACCACTGTGTAAACCAAATTACACACCACTGTGTAAACCAAATTACACACTTAAATAGTGTTAATTTACACACCACTGTGTAAACCGAATTATACAATAAATTTGTGTTAATTTACACACCGCTGTGTAAACCAAATTACACACCTAAATAGTGTTAATTTACACACCACTGTGTAAACCGAATTACACACCTAAATGGAGTTAATATAAATTCGTTGTGTAAACGCAAACCTAAACCCAAACCCAAACCCAAACCCAAACGCACTAAACACTTCGAAACCCAAAAAGTGATATGTATTTATACAATTGCATCGATTTACATAATATAGTAATGAAGGTTATAAATACTAAGTTAGTATACTAAATAATACGCTCGTTTTGATTATTTTAGATAAATTCGAGTGTATACCTACTAGATAAATATAAAACAAAAGAATGTCTATTTTTCACAATCTCGTTCTCGTTTCATGTATACGTTTCTAAACGTAACAAATAGTTTTGATTGAATAGAAATAATGTAAGCGACTTAAATATTTATCGTTTGCTGATAAGAGAGCATTGCTACAATAATTATACATTTAACAATTTTGCTGAATTTTAGATATATTTAGATAAAAACCACGTTTAAAATTAATGATTTTATAGGTATTATACAAATAAAATTATTATTATTCTGTAAATTTTGCACAATGCATACGCTGTAAACTTTCATTTTCATGGTTTTGTTTGTTATTTATATTATTATTTTGTAAATGTTTTCTAGTCGTGTAATATAATCCAGTTACTTGGAAGACTCTTGATAGACGCACTATGCCTTCAGACTTTTCCGTCTAGCGTCTACTCACTATATAAGACCGAATAATTCTATTGTTAAATATATTTCTACTGTGTAAAATTCGAATTAATACATTTTAAATAATTTAAATAACTTATTTTATATTGGAAATATATTTCATGTTATATTTATGAAAGCAGCTGTGAATCCTATTTAAGTGTATAATAGTTTAAAATATTTAAAAGTTACCTGAATATTGTTTCATGCGTATCTTCCATTTATTGTTATTATCATTAATATGTAAATAAAAATATGAGTAAATCGTAACAGAGAATAGACAAGTAAATTGAGGAATACACATATTTGGAAGTATTTAGTATATTTTCCCAATATGCTTTCCTACTAATTAACAAAAATATAACAGAAAATTGGGAATAAATGACACTATCCATAATTGATCGACCTGTTGAGATATCGCAACTTTGGAATAATTGACGCAAATCCATTAATTGTATTAACAGATTGTTGTGATTATACATATAACGAAATGAACTTTATTAATTGCTCTTGAGGAAATATTTTAACAACAACTTTTAATAAACCTTTCTAGGTACTTAATACATATTCTAATCAATTTAATCCAATTTGGGGAGATTTTTTTGCTTATAGACGGATGATTTGAAAGCAGTTGTTTTGTTGAAGGTGTATTATGTACAAAAATTAATTAATTTTTCTATCCAATTTCTTCTAATCTGGAAATATTGATTTTTCCGGTTATAATAGGATATTTTGGGAATATTTGATTTTTGATATTCAATGTTTGTTATCGGAAAATCAGCTGCCATATTTATAAAATAATGAAGCAGCTTATCCTTATAAACAGTATTTTTCCTTTATAACAGTAAATAATGGCCAAGAACTGTCAATCAATGCTTTGCTAGGGATACATGTATCGAGTCTTTACAACAATTAATTTTATAACTAATCTAGTAAGCTTCGTGTTTTAAAATGATAGACTGTTTGCATGTTAAATGTGCATATATTGATTTTGTGAAGAAACTGACACTTTTTAACATCTAGAGATTTGTATTGATAAACACTTTGAGACTTATTTGTCAAAATATATATTTATGTAAATACTATGAAACACAACTCATTCTCTAATGGAATTTATAGAAAGATAATATTTTATCAATTCATTTTGACTGACGTATCAATTATATGATTAATTATTTTGCTTACAAAATATGTCAATATATATCAATTAATTTTCAGTCGACGGTTGTAATGTGTTTTTTGTTATTTCACTTGTATGTATTGACATATAATATATGATGGACATAATTTCTATATAATAATATCGTCATAAAACATGTTGAAATAGTTTTCCCATGCCATT